>JAMPIV010020551.1:0-42500 GCA_024509875.1 Oreohelix idahoensis
GGTGTGTTACTTGTTCTATCCTTTACTCCGCCAATGAACCGGAGGGGGTTGGTTTTCTAACCGAGTTAACAAATTATCAGCTATCCCACTTAACGGAACAATGTCGGGGTATACAGAGACGATATATATTACCAGGTAAGCTAAGTTCACAACATGGTTACACAAAAGATTTAATTTCCAGTCATTCCTGCAACGCGTGAGGATCCACACTATCTAGTTCCACCACTTACCGATTTGCCGCATCAGAAAACCATCGAATTCTATAACCACACTTTACTCTTGACACTGAGAACTGTCTAGTACTTCCGATGTCCCGCCCCAGCTGTCGCGAGATTTGGTTGATCGCGCTTATTCCACTAATCGCCGGACCTAGTAAGCTCTAGAGTTATATGTTTTGTATTATATGAAACGGAGTTCTACGGGATGCCACTGACCCAATTCAATACAGTGGGTGAAAATGAGGTCTTTTATTTCGCTGCTGGAGTTGAGTAACATTCCTTCAAGACGTGATGATCGCCAACAGACCGGTATGTTTAAACATCCAGTGAGGAAAATTTAGCTCCGTCCCAGGGTCAGTTAACTAGGTCTTCTCTCACAGTAGAGCCGTAAATAAGTTATCGCTAACTGGCACTGATCATCTCCCGTTTTATATTACCGATTGTACTTAATTTGATGAGTTAATTTAACACAAAAACGTTCTTGGGGGGTGCTTTCTATCAAGTAATTGATAGCTACGTCGCATCAGGGACGCCACAAAGAATTATATTTAACTGTTTCCATAACTATTATCTGGAAGTTAAGAACGAGTCTGGAAAAGGACTCTGTATGATTCTCTATGCTATCTTTATGCTGGGTCGCCACCGGTAACGATCACTCTGTATGAAAGCCCACAAGCCATGGTAATATACCGAAACCAAATAACCTTCTAACGCGCGATGAACTTCGTTAAGATTATTTTATATACGCTCAGTATTTAATTATGTCTTTATACCACCACCCCGCCGCGAGTTTTGGTGTTACACCCACCCACACTTATAAGACTAAGCCTTACTAAATTTATAATTATAAATTCCTTCGCGACTTATAAAAGTTAATTTACGCATATTCACATCATATTATCTTTGGAAAATAATATAGCAGGCTATATCATTACAATACAACTGGAACTATTGAGAACGGTTTATTTAATAGATTTAAGATTAAACACAAAATCCAGTGAAATAGAGAAGACTGACCTAGACCATGATCACTTGGTACACAATATATATTCGACCGCTGTTGCACAGAATAGAATTCACTGCAAAATATGTATCAACTCCATGGAACGTAATTAGCAAGATTTCAATATAGCTAGTGCTTCTGTTAAGTTCTGGCCAGCGAAGTGATAAAGTGTTTGTCTTTCTAACCCAACACCCCCCCCCCCCGGTCTGTATTAATATCTAGCATGAATGAAAGATGAGTGGGACATGGAGAATTGCCAGCTTTTTATTATCTCAGAAGACTTGGTTGGGGATCAGACGCCAGACCAAAGAGAGACGCGCCCCTGGCCTCTCGACTCTTCGCTGCTGCTTGCGTCAGCTTTCCCCTTACGTCCACGCGATCGGTTCCTTGTATAAACACCGAGCTGCGAACTCGTTTCAGGGACCACTATGTCTTGCTAGATTGCCGCCGTCCTCCCTGCGATCCCACCCAGTGTCTATTTTTTTCTGGGCCGCTGCTGGACCATCTTGCGAGCGGTTTAGTGTTAGCGCGAGACGCTGCTCACTACTGCGATGACACTAGCTTTTGTGGGATGTCCTCCGTGTCTTTAGATCTCATGCCGCCTACAAAATGAGTCCGGGGGGAATCGGTTCGCTCTGTCGAAACAAAAGATACAACAAATTTTACCGGGGCTTTACTGTTATGAACAGCTAAAGTCCCACTAATCATCCATAATATCAGGGAAATTTCACTTGTCGAACTAGAGTATCGAACCATCGTCCGCCACTTTTAGACATGACCCATTTTTCCAGTTTCAATTCTTGGACAATGGAGGTGACCAGATTGGTGACTTTCGGATGAGTGGTCTCTTAAGCTTGCTCTTCTTCCTCTGTAGACCAGCTTCTCCTCAGGAAATCAGCCCCGACCTTCTTTCTTCCCGGAATATATTCCACTTTGAATGATAAACAGCTCACCATAAGCGCATGCCATGATCCTAGCGTTAAATTCCTAATTGGCACCAAGAAATGTAACAGAGGGTGGTCTGTTTGCACGTAAAGATGATTGTCCCATCGAGAAATTCAAGCTGGCGTTGCAACCGTCACAATCAGAGCGATAGGTATTCTCTTTCGCCTACGCTGTAGTTCCGTTCCTCTTTATTTAATGACCGTTGCCAATAGGCAACTGGAAATAGCATGTTTGGGTCACTTCCTCGGCTTGACGCAAGTGTAGACCCGATTGGGCCCTGACCTGACGCGTCGACCCGTCAACAAAAGGTTTCTTGAGGTCTAGGAACCTCAACATGGGGGATAATGCAAACAACTGTCCATTTCAAAGTGCAGTAATGCGTTGTTCGCACTTTTGGCTTGATCCCACGATGACCTTATCCGGCCACTTTAATAGTGGGAGGGTCAGTCAGATAGCTGTCCGTCCGTTGACAGTTCTGGATGTATTTCCTCGAGTACTCTGCAATAGTTATATGACGGAAACTGTATCGTAAATTTTATTTTGAGAGAAGAGTCTAGAATATAGTAGCCGGTTTTAGATAGAAAAATGATGAAGGAACGCTCCGTGATAGAAAATGTAGCGATCTAAATAGTTGCTCCACAAGAGTGCTGGAGGAGAGGTACCGCCAGACCTTAATTACTGACACAATCGTTTCTCTCTCATCTTCTCTTCCCCACTTCCTGGTCAAACAATTATTTGCCAGTTTTCCAGACACAACTCTTGCGATCACACCCTATATGGTATGCTACAACACACACGACGACGTGGATACAACTATCTTCAACCACTTGAAGGGGATATTTTTCTGGGTTTGGGCTCGTCACCCCCCGTAACCGAATGCGTGTTCTGATATGTTTCTTCAGATTAGAACAGACAATCACAACACTCATCATTGGTTTACCGCCCCGAACATCATACGTACTGAACAAGTAACTAACCCGATAGGGAGGGGGTTACTCGCCGAGTTGTAATCGACTAAGCCGTCCCGCTTCTAAGAAACGAAACAAACCCCAGTCCACAGAAGCAGTACTGCAGGCCCACTCGGTAAGTTAACCCTAAACAGTAAATTGAATTATCAGAAAAGCGGGAGATTACAACACATAGGTATCGGTGGTCGCAAACACTCCTGTTACTTCCCACTAGTTCTTTTCCTTACTGGCACAATGCAAGGAGGGGGTTTTAAACCGAGTTCCCCGCAATCACAGCACTCCCCCCCTACCTGGCACACATGTCGGTGTCATACAGCGACGATCTATATTATCCCGGTCAGCAAGAAACCAACATGGGTTTCCACAAAACGCTTTCAATACCTGTCATTCAAGCACCGGCGTGCGGATCCCCTCCTCAAATCTTCACCCCCATACCCGAATGCCGCCTCAGACAATCATTGACTTATATAAACAACCACTATCACTCAAGCCCCGTGACACCAGTCTAGTCCATCGCTGTCCCGCCCACAGATGTAGCCGAGATTGCTGATAGCGACTAAAAATCCCCTACTTCGCGGAAATGCCGCCTCAGAGTTCTTCTGTGTTTCTAAACATATGCAACAGGAGTTACGGGATGGCACTGACACCAATCTACTACCGGGGTGACACTGAGGTCTACTTACAATTTCGTGAGGCTGTACATTCCAACCACGCCGTGCTGAATAAGCAATGACCGGTATGTTTACCACCCGTGACAGGAAACCTAAAGTCCATCCAGTCCCGTCAGCGTCCCTCGTTATACACTCCCAGTACGAGCCGAAACACCTTTATCGTGCCTGGGCCCAGAACCACATCCGCTTATTCACTTACGAATGTAACATCCTAAGAGGAGTACAAACCCCACACCCGATCTTGGGTGAGCTTTTAACCATTCAATGCTAGAGGTCTGCATCGGCCCCCCCCGAATTTATACTAACACACATACTCCCACCCTCTCAATGGCGATACAGACGCGTACAGGACCAGGCTCTGACTGATTACACTAATGCTAACTATTCAGCTGGTGCAACTGCCCCGTTCATACGCTCCCTTTCGCACGCCCACCCGCCATTGTCCACACCCGACCCCCCCCACCCCATCTCCCGCGCGCTGCCGAAACCCGATTATGCTGATCTAAACACTCCTCACTCCACCTACAAACTCACAGTCAAACCACCCCCTCCCCCTCACTAAAATTATTAAAAATAAAAAACATAACCAACCACAAATCAATCCACCAAAAATAAACAACCAATACACCCAACCCAACTCTCAAACCCCTTACAAAACACGCCATACCCCTCTAAAACAAAAATTCCCATCCATAACTGCCGGACAACTACATACCCATACCCCCAGTTCCCTCAATATCGGAACCATATCAACGTCAATAAATACAAACCCCCCCCCCACCCGTGCCACGTGCCAGCCATGTCCCACTCCCAGCACCCAATCCACCCAAACACACAACCTCAAATCCACCGTCACTCCATCCCATGCCCTCATAACACCCACACCCAGTGCACCACACGCCCTCAAACCCAACCCCAACACACCATATAGCAAATAACCTAACAGTCGCTATTATCACCCTAGACAACATCCTCCGTCTTACTTTAAAGCACACGCATCCATACTCATTATTCCATCTCCCAATCCTAAAAAAAACACACCTCCTCAAAATTTTCACATCCTTCCCCCTCTCTCCAGATTCAACTACAAACTACGCATCAATCCTACTAAACCAAAACTCACCTCTCATTAACCAATAAACCCCCTCTCATCTCCCATAAACCTTCCCACCATAAATCACTCATCTCTAACATCTCACCTATAAAAAAATTCTCACCCCCCCCCACCCCCCCCCCTCCCACCCCCCCCCCCAACCCCCCCCCCCCCCCCCCCCCCCCACCCCATCCCCCCCCCCCCCCCCCCCACCCCCCCCCCCCCCCCCCCCCCCAGCCCACCCCCCCCCCCCCCCCCCCCCCCCCCCCCCCCCGCCCCCCCCCCGTAGGTCCTATTTTGAGCGAGCGGGTTTTACGTTTTTAGACTTGTTCGCGCCAGCGATGATAATACCTGGAGAAACTCGCTTCTGTGCTCGGGGATCGTCTCAGTGTATTCTTTAGATCTCCTGCCGCCCTACATAAATGCGTCCCGGTGGATCGGTTCGCTTGGCGCAACCACAAGTTACAAAAATTCATCTCGGGGTCTCTACTGATATGAAAGCCTAACGTCCCTGTCAACCCTCTCCAAAATAGGGGAAATTCTTGTCGACCTAGACGTACTTCACAATCGTCCCCACTTTTCGACATGAAACCAATTTTCAAGTTTCATTCTAGACAATGGAGAGTGACTCTGAGGATTGGTGACTTTAGGCTGAGTGGTATCTCAGTTTGTCTCTTCTTCCTCTGTCGCCAGTTTCTACTCAGGAAATCAGTCCCCGACCTTCTGATCTTCCGGACATATATTCATTTGAATGAATAAACAGATCTAACAATAAGGCGCCATCGGCATGATCCTAGCGTTTAAAATTCTCTTATCCGGACCAAGAAATGCTAACAGAGCGTTTGCGTCCTGTTTGCACCGTAATACAGATGTCCATAGAGAACCTCATGATGGGTCTGATTACCGTCATGAGGGAGAGCGCTGCCTAGCTAGTGGTTACACACCGCTTGGCGACGGGTGATTCAAGATCAACCCGGCAGACGGCATTTGCGGATTTTTCGTCGACCGGGAATTGGACAGGAAAAACCTCGGAGCCCCTGGCAGACGGAATTAGATAGAGTGTCGTCGCCCAGGGATATGGCGGCTCCCTGAGCCGACCCCGCTTCTAATGGGTACACTCCGAAATCGGCGACGCCATATGCCTGAATGGCGAGGGACACCCGTCTCTGTACAAAAAAAAAGCGCTCCTCACGTAAAATCAATGTCAGGTTCGACATCAATAATAACCTGAGATTTCCCCTCGAGTCTTAGCGGGCGTACGAAAACAAAAAAACCCCCACCCCCCACCCCACCCCCACTAAAAAATACCGTCATCAGAGCGAGGTATTCTCCTATCGACTAGCTGTACGTTCCGTTCAGCTTTATATTACTTTCCGACTTCCATAGGCCACTGGAATAGCCAGTTTGGGTCACTGTCCTCGGCCTTGCCCGCCGTGATTGACCGCAGCCATGACCTGACGTCAAAACTCCCGTCTGACCGTAATACAAACGGTTTCTTGAGGTCAGGACCCTCAAAATGGGTATGCAAAACTGTCCTTTCAAAGTGCATGTATGCGTGTTCGCACTTTTGATCCCACATGACTCTTATCGGACGCCCTTTAATAGTGAGGTTCCGTCGACGGTGCTGTCAGTCCGTTGAAGTTCTGGATGTAATTACTGCTAAAATGCACCTAGTATATGAAGGAACTGTCGTAACATTATTAGAGAGGGAAGAGTCTTAGCCATAGTAGTCCGGTTTAGAGTGGGGAGTGACAAACTGCTGATGGAACGCTCCAGTGATAGAAAATGTAGAGAATTAACATAGTTGCTCCCCAGAGGTGAGTGGAGGAGAGTAAAGCACAGACTTTATTTATCCCGCCCCATCGCTTCTCTCAATTTCTCTTCCGCCTTCGCTGGTCTCAACAAACATATTAATTATGCCAGTTTTCCAGGACACGCCTCTGCGGCACACACGCTTTTGGTGCTTCCAGCACTCAGCCGACGTGGATACAGCTGGCTATAGTAAACCAAATATGGATAGTTTTTTACCGGCATTTGGGTATCTCCACCAAGTACCGATTAATTTTATGGATGTTTATTTACGTAAGTTCAAATCACAAAAAAAACAATCTCAAGTGTTCCATAACTTAATCATACGTACAGACAAAACATGCACATCTCACAGGTCGGGAGGGGGTGTAACGACGAATGGTATCGACCTAAGCCTTCCCGCTTGTAATAGACAACGATTGAAACCCAGAGTCTCAATGATCGCTGTTTTATCAGGAGCATAGTGTACTTTAAACCAAACAGTGAATTTAACTACTCTGAAAGAGTGCTTCACAATATAAGTTATGGTGGTAGACCAACAATTACTGTTGTATCCCCCATGGTGTCTTCCTTAACTAAGCAAGAACAAAAAAAAGGGGGGGGGGAATGACACAGAGTATAACAATTATCCCCCGTAAAGGTAAACAATGCGGGTATACAGACAAAACCCCCGTATTATTTTTTTAAACCGGTAGGCACGTTCCCCAAACTGGTTTGTGCACAACCTTTTAATACTCCTGTCACTTTCAACACATGGTGCGGTCCACACTAATACCCCACACACATTACGAGTTGCAGCCTCAGACAATCCCTTAGCAATGATAAACACATAATTACTCTTGCGTATGACAACTGTCTAGTCCTCTCTATGTCCGCCCAGATCATGCGCGGCATCATGAGATGCAAAATATTCCCGCCTTCACGCCGGCCCTTGAGTTCTAAGCGATCTTGTGTTTTATTAAAAAATAAACGAAGCTCTCTGGGATGCACTGACGCGGATCGACAAAGGGGTGCAAAAATGAGGTGTATGGTATCTCTTCACTGCAGTGGGATGATAGCCACTGACCGGAACGTTTTTTAACTCCAGTGAGGAACCACTAGGCTCGGTCACATTCAGGTAAATCGGTAATCTCTCAAAATCGAGCAGTATTAATCTCGCTACTGGCACTGTTCATCTTTCAGTTTTCTTACAGATTTAATTTGATGATAATAATCAAATGTCTTGGGTTGGCTTTCTTTCATGTCATTATGCTCCGCCAGGCCGTACCGGACCACCCACAGATGTACTTTAAAAAAATGTCTCATCACCTGTCTGGCAGTTTAAGAACCGAGACTTGGCCATAGCAGCCCAGTCTTACGTTATATGCGGGCTTGCACAGGTGATCAATCTAGAGAAAAAAGATAGAAAACCCATACACAAACATCACATACTTTCAAACAAATAATCTTCTTAGCGCGCGATAATAAATTTCCCGTTTTAAGCCTATGACTACACTTGTTACACTCTTTCTTTGTGACGTTGTACACTCATCCTGGCAAACTAGTTGTTGAATCATCTTTATTTGTATGATTACTGTGACTGTTCACCGTGGATAAATGTAGATGTTGGGACTGGTGTAGTAAAGTGTAACGATTGTCAACTCATCAAACCCAGCACAGTTTTGGTCATACAGGTCATCTTGTCCTGGAACGTGATGAGGCTCCGACAAGAATGTGAGTGTAGACAATGAAGTGAGTATATGAATGACTCGTACCGCGAATGTGGGGGATAGGAATGATTCGATAGAGTTGCCAGGTTTTGGTAGTACATCACTCATACTCACACTGGATTCGAAATTCAAGAAGTACTGGAACTAACCGGTGCCCGTCCTTTTTTATAACATTTAACTGGGGACGCACAACTTTAGGACTAGTACGTGTATAGGTTACAGGAAACAAATGATCACATAGACCAGTCATAATGTTGATCACAGACTATCCATCTTAAGTTAGCAATTCAGGCTTCGGCAAAATATCATAATGGAGCATTCCGTAAATAAGCATTCAGCGTTCCCTCATGTAAAATCATCTGGCTTTACTGACTGGGGCACGACCCAGACCATAACCAATACCATAGGACGGCTCCTAGACCTATACCCCCCCCCACACGAAACACCCCCACCTCGTCTAGCGAATATTCCCTTCACCGTAAAGTTTCAAGAATATATATTATATTTCATATTAAAGGAAATCCCAGACATGGGTTAGTGCCACATGTATCAGTGATCTCTTTGGTTCATCGAGCGATAGTAAAACATGCCCAATCCCGATTTCTCACTCGATAAATACCAAAGTATATGAAATTTATCAACAATGGCTGTTCCTCTCTCTCGTGAGCTTCCCTCCCTATAGCATATCGCCCCCAATTGAAACCCTAACCAGTCCACAATTCTTCATCGGTTCTTCTCATAGAGGTAATTTGAATAATCGTCATACAATCAGTGCAGATACTAGGCTGATCATCTTCCTTTGACTGGATATTCTTTTTCAACGTACCACTGTGCATCTGCTTATCAACAACGATGGCGCCGCCACCGATCATCGCACCAGATGAGGTTAACCCTTTTACAGCGCAACAAAAACCAATGCCATTCCTTGGCAAACCGAGAATAAACACTGGGGTAAGAGTACATACAACCTGTCTAAATGTTATCCCTTTTCCCCTCGCTTAACGATCACTATTTCGGCCTCCCACGTGATACCCACACTCGGATTCACAGGATGACAGCCATGGTCACACACCATGCTAGCGGCTCCTTCCGCTCCCCCCCCCCCTGCATAGCTTTGACCTTTTACCAGCGCCCAACCAAATTAGTTCGACTTAGAAATGCAAGATATCCAGTATCTTAAGCAGCCTCGTCCGCCTCATACAAACCACTACGTCAAAATTCAGGCCAAAGATATCCTGACGCAGAGTACAAAACTATTCCTACCCAGCCACAGAAAATCACAGTCGACCTTAGAGTGGTTCTGCGGAGTTCCGGGATTCGAAGATGACAGCACTTATTTTCAAGAGAAGCAACCCAAAAAAGACTTCTCCTTAAACACTTAAAAAGATTATCTTTGTACCCCAATATTTGACGCACCTCATAAGAAATAGCATGTATTATCTTGCAAGGATAGTAAACATAGCCCTGTTTACAGTCGTACCACACCTCCCGGGAAAAAAAAAGTAACAATTTTTTATTTTTTAAATACATCTCGGAGCACCGTTAGAATAGGTCTCACCACGCAAGGAATACTGCTCAGCTGCAAATATCGCCGGACTAACTATAATTTCCTCAATATGACTGGTGAGAATATCTCTCTCAAATCTGAGAGAAATTGAATCCCTCCGAAAAACTGTTTCCAGGCAGTGTGAAGTCCGTAGTAAGACAATTCTGGTAATTGTATAAATGCATATTAACCCAAAACTTTACCCCTACACTCCTTAAATTTATGATTTATGAAGAAACAATCATCACAAGCAAACAGCGGTGAAATCCCCCTCCATTACCGGCTAAGTACGCCGATACCCTCATTCTCTTATTAAATTACCACATGTGTCTCATCGTAAAGAACAAAAACATAACTGTTGTTAAAGTGGTTCTTAATAATAACAAGATCCACTATTTAACCGATAAGTGGCACTCATTAGTGGGCAATCTTGGACAGAATGTCCGCCATACCTTATCTGAAAACGGATGCTCGTACCGACAAACTGACAACAGGATGACAGCGCGATTGCGTCTACGAGTTGATCTCGAGCTATTCAAGTTTTTACTTTGGATAGCCGTAAGAGCTTTTTGGTCAGTTTCCACTACGAAATGCGCGCCCAGCAGGAATCTTTGGAGTTTGAGAATTGACCAAACCATTGCCAATAATTCACGGTCTAAAACCGAGTAATTCCTTTCTGCAGCATTAAGTTTTCTGGATATGTACCTTTACAGGTGCCCAGAGTTTCCGAGTTACTCTTGCCATTAGGTGCCCGCTCCCAAATCCACGGTGGATGCAACGTCACAACGAAAAAATAAATGTCTTAATCCTATAGTAAGTAAGCAATTACTCAAGGATAGAGTTTGAAGTAGAAAACATAGTAGTTTTGAACAATTATCCTAAAGAGGATTGACGACTTCTTGCAAGTCCTGAGAGGGGTCCCGTGAATACAGTTGAGGAAGACCCTTTCTTTAAGCCAAGTGTAGAGCAGAGGGAGAGCTGACATAATTGGAGGACAGATTCTTGGATGAAATACGACCATAAGAATTGTATAGACCTAATAGACTCTCGCACTTGCATTTTTAGTCTTAGGAATAGAAAAGTTACGTTATCTACTTGTATGTATATGTGGTCTTCTTGTTTTCACAGAACCAATGACCAACACGCTGTGTGCGCTAAGAAAGTTAACATATATGGCTACAACCAATCACATGCTTATCGTAGCTGGTTTAAGCTGTCAGTAGGATCTGCTCGCGTAAGAGTATACAATAAGATTTCATTTAAACATGCATAGTGATCGTTCCAAGTGAATCACTGGAAAAACAGATGATCGTTGCTCAAGATACGCAATGCACATCTGTGCGATGACGATAGGATTCGACGCATCATGCGTACAAACATGAGTCTGGTGCGTTAATAAGGCCCGAAAGGCATAAAAATTCCAATGGAAAAGGCTACTGGGAGTAGAGAAGCGGTAAGAGGTTTGGCGCGTTCGGATATGGAACTTGCGATACATTTAGCAAATCAAGTATAGACTGCACCAAAATGCGAATTAGACACGACGCTGTAAGTAGTTCTTTAAGTAAAGCATAGGTTCAGCATCGAACTTCGTAACTTGATTCAATTTGCGATAGTCAACGCAAAGACGTATGTTATTGTCTTTTTTTCGAACAATAACCATCGGCGAAGAATATGCAGAAGTGGATGGTTCGATTATTTGTAATCTATCATTTCATCCAACTCCTTTTCAACCTGTGTTTGGAAATGTATGGGATTAGGATAGGGCCTCACCCCCTATACTTGGAGATATGTTCCGTTCAGACACATGTCTGCTCAGATGACAGAGTTTTGTCCAGGGATGTCGTGAGGACATCCGAAATGTTTGTAACCATAGACGAAACATTGTAGCGTTCTCCTATAGCGCCCATCCGGGCAACCCCTAGTAACCTCTTTCCATGATTCACTAGAATGAAGTGGTCTCATGAATCGGGCTGATAAACATCGAAAACACTTGTATCCTCATCCAGTCTTACAGACAGTGATGAGTCATGACCATGATTGCCATGCGACATCGTCCGTTGCTGCCGAAGAATAGGCGTAGATAGTCAGGACGTTCATGGGAACTTCGTAAGGCACTTATTGGAATGTGGGAAGGTTTTATGCTTCCGTTAATATCCCGCCCCCGATGTAGGAGTAAACATCTGAGCATATTTCGATCTTATATCGTCCATACGGGACCTTATCCAACTAATAAGGTAGTCTATTTGCTACGAAATGGTAGCTAAACCAATATGACTCTTTGTCCCAGGATCAATGTTGTGCGTCAAGTTTCTACTTCTTCTTAGCAAATTGTCCTTAGACCTTTGCCTTTGCAAACTTCAGAAGAGGACGTTGCCAATTTGCATGCTTCGATAATCTTTTGTCTCAGCGCGATGACATACTCGTAAGAAGATTTTGTGTCATCGTCAATATTGTCAGCTGTTATAAGATCATACAGCAAAGACATTGGGCCGCGCGGTCGCGCGCCAAAGACAAGTTCAAAGGGCGAAAACCTTGTATGTTCATTGGGGACCTCTCTGTACGCGAAGAGGGCCGCGGGTAAAACCCTATCCCAATCTTGAGGATGATCCTCAGTTATCTTCCCTAATAAGTTCTTACGTGTTCTATTTAGTCGCTCGACCATCCCATTGGACATAGGATGATAGATGCTACTCAAAGATCTCTCTATCTGTAGAGTAGACATTACTTGAGACATGGGTAGACCGATATCAGTTGGGTGCCTATGATTTGCTATTGAATATTTTTTCTCCAGGGAATACCCAGCGAGGGGAAAATAACGGAAAGATAAGCCAGAAGTGCATACTGCACATAGTCCGCGGTATGGTAATGCTCTTTCGAGGGATAGCCTCTGGCCTTACGTGTGCACATGTCGTTTTACACCCGTACTACATTCATACAATGACTGACCTCATAGCACCGATCTTTAAATCTTGCAAACACCCCTCCCCGACCAATGATGCTCTATCGCCATTTTCTTGGATATGGTCCCCCCCCGCATTAGGAATATCTGCCGCACTGAATCGGCGCAGCCTGACGAGGCCTTAGGATTTGTTGCTTGCCAATATTCCCCCGGGATCAGGATCGACCCCCCCCCGTTATGTTCCTTGTTCCCATAGGCTCAAAAGAAAGCGCAAGCATTCTTTGTTACTTTGTACGCGGAAAAAAACCCATGTGACCTGCACAGCTGAGCGTAGTGTGAGTGGCATAGTTTGTCCCCTCTTTACCCCCCCCTCACATTCTTGTGGTACCAGAATCCATGGAATAACTTGCCATTAGTGGGGAGTCTATGACCCCCATCGATACCAGTTCCCCCCCCCCCCCCACCCCCCCCCCCCCCCCCCACACACACACAATCCATAGGATCTGCAGCCTGATTTACCAGGAACCTTTGATTTTGATCTTTATTACAGGATCTAATAGATCCTTTCGTGTTACATAAGGCCCAAAGAAGCCGCAAGAACTCTTGACTTTGTCTTAACCACCTTGTGACCGCCCGTCTGAGAGACGGTGTGCTTCTTGTAAGTCTTTTCTAAACTTGGACAGAAACGAGAATGACTTGTCTTACCACCAGGGATCCATTCTCTTTGGAATTACAACGATTTGAACCACCCCCCATCACTTTTGTTACACTATGAATATTATTATAGTCGGATTACCCCCCCACCCTACCCCCCCCCTACCCCCCCCACCCCCCCCCCCCCCCCGCCCCCCACCCCCCCCCCCCCCCCCCACCCCCTTCGAGTCACGAGAAATTTACAACCCCCCCCCCCTCTTGTTATGACTTCTTTATCTTACAACAGATTGAAGTTTCAGGCATCTGAGAGCTTGAGCTCTATGTGACTACTGCCTTAGCAGATTGCATATTATGATTTTCCACGTACGGAATATAATTTGCCTCCGGAGTGCATATTTTGGACTCCGTGAATGCGACCGTATGAATGCTACCGATCAGCGACGGATCCGGCACAAGAAGACCATGCGTGTACATCTCCTGTGAAGAAGGAGTTAGACAATCCTCCTGATCGCCAAATGTATGATAAGAATAAATGTAACGTAGAGTATTTCTTATGGTGCCGCCAAATGTTACGCATTATATGACTAATTTGCTGTATATAATTGAGAATCGGAATATGAGTGACTGCCGACCCCATATAGTGTTGTGCATCCTACGAATCATCCAAAATGCTCACACGTACTGAGACTGGTATTGTCATTTACTAAACCTTTGTGTCAGACTAGCGCCCTCTACCCCTCATGCGCGCGCTTGACGCAGGACGAGTGGGGGAAGAGGAAATGGCCACAGCTTAACAGTAGACACTGTGGTTGGCTCAAATAATCCTGTTTTGCCATCTTGGGGGCACTGAGATGCTCTCCAAAATCAAAAGCGGCACATGCATATTATTAGAGTCATCGATTATCTTTTATTGTGTTTAATAGGGCTTCGTGGGTATCTTTGCTGTGCAGAGTCCGCCTGGTAATGAGCTTTATGTTTTTTGAATTGTGCTCTACCTCTGTTATTATTGCCTCTGTACTTATCATTGTTTCCACTATTATAACCTCTACTCGGGTTTGAATCATAGCTCCTTTGGTTACTATCATCATATTCATTATAATGAGTATCTCGGTAATTATGATCCTGTTGTCTCCATGAAGGAAACTTGGATAGTTTCTAGAATGACTTCCTTTGCGAAAGTTCCTGTAATTATGACCACCCCTGAATCGAGGGCTGTCAGCTCTTCTCCAGGTATTCGAAGAAGAACCCTGAAATGATTGGTTACCTTGGTTCTGATAACTGTAATAGTTACCTTTTTTATTAAACCTATTTTGAGGTCCTTGGAATTGTGAGAGTGATTAGGGTTGTATGGTGTTGCAGAAGCAACTGGCATACCTTCTTTAACCTTACTGTTGCTAATAGCTACGTCCGGATGTGCAGTGACGTATTGGGTACAATACTGTTCCATTTCTTTAGAGACTTAGGTTTACGCTCATGTAAGAATTCGAGGAAAGGTTTATTTATACTTGACATAATCTTGTCTCTGAGTATCAAGTCCATAAGGGCTTCATAAGTCTTTTCTGTTTTGGATAGCTCAATCCAACGATCAAATGTAAGTCGTGTCCTTGCAATGAATTCTGAGAATTCTACACCTGCCTCAGGCACCATTGTCTTAAACAACTTCCGATAACCCTCTTCAGACAACTGATACTTCTTTAATAAGGCTGCCCTAATAACATCATAGTTATCTTTGTCAGCCTCTTCAACCAAACTTAAAATCGTCAGAGAATCACTTTCAGATTTTCTGATAACTGGTTCGCTATTGTGATTTGTCCGCATTATGTGCTCGACAAGCGCGTTCAAATCTATTTAGCCAGAATGTTATGTCATCACTGGAAGGGTTGAACGCTGGTACCTTGACCTTGTAAGTAAAGGGTTTACCATTACCACTAGATGCTTGATTAACATTACTTATGTTTGTTAACTTTAACTTTTCTAACTCAAATGCTAAAAGTTCTTTTTGGTATTTAATGTCCTATGTTCTCCTTAATGCTTTTTTTTCTTGCGCTTAGCTTTGTAATTTTCTCTCATCTGCAGCAGCCCTGTAATTCTCATCCGCAGCAGCCTGTAATTTATTTCATCGAGCAGCCGTTCATCTTTTCTTTTCTCTTTTTCCATTTCATCTGGAATCTTTTTTCATCAGTCTGTATCTGCAGTTTCTTTTGTTCATCCTCTTCTTTGTAATTTTCTTTTCCTCAGGTTCTAATTTGTTTTCTTCAAGCAAGGCTTTTCTTTCTTCATCAGCCAATGCGTTGTCATATTTGGCGACTTCCCATTCTTCTAACTGCTGACCAGTCGTATCAAGAGCCCTGCCTTGTGTGATAAAATAAATCCATGGCAGGGACATCTTGTCTAATAGAGATCCAGTAATTTGCCACAAGTAAAATAAATTTACTTTCTTAGTCTTAATCAAAGGACTTTGTAATGATATCCTTTGTAACCTGTGAAACAAATGAGTACTTAATAATATTCCCAATCACTGTGACAACCAGCCTAAAACAACGGTCTTGTTAAATCCTGAAAATAATAACAGCTATACGTTGCTAGTTCACACTCTCATATAAGTGCCGTGCACCAGGGAACTGTGTTATAATATCATCATCTGTGTACCTTTCGTAATAGCATTTAACTATCAGTTGATTCTTGTCCATCAATTTATATGATCAACTATATTTTAAATAGTGTATGGCGATCAGGCACAAAACAAAACAGTGTCTACAGAAAAAATGAAACATTGCCGGAAATGAAATAACTAAAATTGGAAAAACAATAACAGATAACCGCAAGAGGATAACAATACCAATAACGCGCCCAGGTAGTCTAAATCATAGAATTGCGTATCGACTGAAAGATAGAATAGGGTTTAGACCAACCCAGATTACAAACACACCACCCAAACTAAAAGACCGAGGCAAAATCCCCAACCCCAACCATGCGTACCGCCTTCACAGCTACACATTACTAGGAACAGTGTCGCACAGCAAATTTTCTATGACGAAAATATGCACCTATAGAAACGCACAATCAAGCCCTCTATTCGTGGGCTACTCTGTGTGTGACACGCCCACCAGCACCACCCACCCGCTGGAGGCTCCCAACCAAATGCTCACCTATCAATAGTTAACACATACTACATAATGGCATAATAGTATGGACAATATGATGTAACTCGAGTGTTGCAGACAGATGTGTTGGAATGCATGGCTCAGTTACACATCCTCTAATTGAACAGTCTGTGGTACTTTATTAAACAAAATAATTCTGGGTAATTTTTAAAATCAACACAGAAATAGAAGCTTCCATCGTTGATTTGAGTTTCTACCACTCACGAGTAGGACTTCTAGTTCAATAACAATTTCATTTCGCAACAGTGTCAAATATCCTCCAGTACTGATGTGTTAATGTTCTATGTTATCACAACCACAGCTTGCATGATGATAAAACACTGTCCTCAGTTGTATGGGCAATTGTCTCTAAACGAAACCATATGGTCAACAAATACGCATGACCTAGTTACATACCGACTCATTTATCTCGATACTGGAAAGGTCGACAACGTCGAGTCACGAAAACATACACAATGTAGAGTTCGGCTAACTGTATTGATGTATTTGTGTGTTACCGTAAAATCAGACCCCAAGGAACGGTATTCTAGGTCTCAGTAGTTTACTTCTCACATATGCGTCAACTGTGCAGGTTTGACCCCAATTGAAGAAGCTGGCCCACCAGTCTGTTTATAATTTTCACTATCGTTCTATCTTTGTTAACTTAAACTGGCTACACGTTGAATGTTCTACCTGCTTTCTTTGCTCCCTGCTGTAACATGTCACCGTAGATCACTTTAGATGTTGGGGACTGGTGTAGTAAAATGTAGTAACCGATTGTCAACTTTCCCATCTTTAATACCCAGCCACAGTTTTGGTCATACAGGTCATTCTCTGTTCCGTGGAACCGTGTTGAGAGCCCTCGAAAAGCTAATGTGAGTGTAGACAATGAGAGTGTGTACTATGCAATGTCAGTACCGCGAATGGGATAGAATGATATCGATAGAGTTAGACAGGTAACGGTACGAAACCAACCCCTCCCCCCCCCCCCCCACCACCCCCCCTTACCCCCCCCCCCCACCCCCCCCCCCCACCCCCCCCCCCTACTACCCCTCACCTCTACTCACATCATGTTCGAATTCCAAGAGCGTACTGGAACTACGGTGGTCTTTTTATAAACATTTATGGGACGCACACTTGGGGACAGCAAATACATTGTACGGTGTATGGTGTTACAGGAACAAACTGTCGGACTTAGAACAGACATAATGCTTGATCACAGGAATATCTTCTTAAGTCATACGCATTCATGCTTGGCATACATTATTAATAATGGTGCATTCGTAAAATGAAGCATTTCAGAGGTCCATCATGTAAATCATCTGGCTTTACCTGACTGGGGCACGTCAGACCCATGAACCAATATAATCAGGAAGGGCTCTTTAGGACCTAACCTTGTACTAGAGGAACTATACCTTCACGTAACGCTTCCTAAAATATATATATTATCCATACAAGATACTACGGAAATCCCCAGTGACACATGGTGTTCTCACATGTAGCTGTGTATTCTCTTTGGATCCTCGCAGCAGATACTAGTACAGGCGATCCACTTATTTCATCATCGATTACATACAAAAGCTATTTGGATCGTTCACATAGGCATGTTGCTCTCTCTCGTGAGCACTTCATCTCACTTAATTGGCATTACTAGAACCAAAAATTGGTCCATGTTCGTTAAATGTCCTCATTTTTCATAGGTTCTATCATAGACAAGGTGTAATTGAATAATATCAATATAATCCAGTGCTGATACATAGGAAATCGTCTCAATCCTTCCTTTTGAATAAAATATTCCTTTTTCCAAAACGTATCACAACTGTGCTTCTAGCTTAATCGATACAACGATGGCGAAGGCCCATAGTTTTCATAATAAATTGTGGGTCTTTACCTTTTTATTTCCGAATATATAACTTTGCCATTCACTTGGCCCCATAACACCTGCTACAACAAAACTCGGCATCCTCACAGGATGACAGCCATGGATCACACACCTTGCTAGCGATACTTCCGCTGCATAGCCTTTGACCTTTTCCAGCGACAACCAAATTAGTTCGACTTAGAAATGCAAAGATATCCATATATAAGACAGACTCGTCCTACTCATACAAACACTACGTATAAATTCAGGCCATAGATATACTGAAGCAAGAACAATCTATTCCTACCCAGCCACAGAATAAATCACAGTAGGCCTAGAGTCGTCTGCGGAGTCCGATCGAAGATGACAGAACTATTTTCAAGGGAAGCAACCCAAAAATGACTTCTCCTTAAACACTTAAAAAAGGAAATACTTTGCTTACAAAATATTTACGAACATAATAAGAATATAAATGTATTATATTGCAAGATAGTAAAAATTGCCCTTTACAACACTCAAGTATTTAATTATGTATTTAATAAACACTGCGCGAGTTCTAGTGGTTAAATCACACATCTATAAATATAGGACTTAACTGAATTTATTAATTATAAATTCCTTCGCGACTTTAAAAGTTAATTTAAGCATCTATTATCTTTTGAAATAATATAATAGATAGATCATTATATTTACAACTGGAACTATTGAGACGGTTTAATTTAATAGGTTTAAATTAACACAAAATCCAATGAAATATAATGAATGAACTAGACCACTGATCACTTTACACAATATATATATTACCGCTTTGCACAGAAATAGAATTCACTGCAAATAAAATGAAAATCCATGGGATAATCTAGCAAGATTTCAAATATCGCTAGTGCTACTATCAAGTTCTGGCCAGCGAATGATGAAGTGTCTATTCTAAGTGATCTATTTATCTAAAATGGAATGTAAGTTGAGTGGGACATGATAAACTTGACAGCTTATTTGATCTCACGAACTTTTGGGGATCTGACCGCCAAATCAAGAGAAGAAGCCGCCCCCTGGTCTTCGTATCTCCGTTCGCTGCTGCCCGTTTCGGCTTTCCCCCGTTCGCTCGGTTGCGATTGACACCGAGACGCGAAATTTGCGGCAAGCAACTGCGTCTCGTATCAGGGACCACTACTGTCTTTGATAACGCCGATAGCCTCCCCTGAAATCCCTCAGTCTGTCTCTTTGATCTCGTGCCGCCTACTAAATGAGTCCCGGTGGAATGAGTTCTGGCAAACGAAAAGTTACAACACATGTTCAGGGGTTCTAATGTTATGAAAAGCTAAAAGTCCCTTTAAATCATCCATCATATCAGGGAGAATTTACCTGTCAAACTAGACGTACGTCACAGGAACGTTACGTCTCTCTTCGCTCGGGGTCTTTTTGCTGCCACTATTTTCTCCACGCTCTTCTTAATCGGCCAACTGCACCCGTGAGAACTCCTATGCCCCAGGCAGTCTAATTGTTAAAACCCGATGAGACATTTGCTAGGTCTGGCTGTGAGACTAGTAGTTTCCTGTAGTCTCCTGAGGAGCATAGCAACCGTAGCAATATGTTCTTCGTAGGTTTCCGATGCAATTAATATGTCATCCATGAAATTATGGATATGGGAACTTTGCAAAGGTTCTAGAAGCTTCCTCATCATCCTGGTGAACACTCCTGGTGCGTTATGCAAACCGAATGGCATCACATTAAATGTGTAATGTCCTTCACTAGTGCTGAAAGCTAACAAGGGTTTAATTTCCTCCTTGACTGGTATTTGATAGTAACCTTTACTGAGGTCAATCTTGGAGAAAATCTTTGCCGTGCTAAGCTTGGTGAACAACTCAGAAACAGTTTGGAGAGGTTCGGGCTGGAATTCCGTAACAGCGTTTAGCAGCCGGTAATCCATACACAGCCGAACCTCCTTATTGGGCTTCTGCAACAGCACTACACTCGAACTGTAAGGAGATGTAGACTCACTGATAATTCCTGCCTGACGCAGCTTGTCTATTTCTCCGCGAAGTGCATCAGCTTTAGCGTACGGTATGGGGTAAACTCTGGTTCGAACAGGGGTCTCGTTTGTTAATTTCATATCAAATTCGATGAGATTTGTTCGACCACGTACATCCGTTAAGACTGCACTGTACTGTTTTAGTAGCGCCCTGGTTTCTGTTTGTTGTTCTGGTGAGAGATTGTCGCCGAACTTGACATCTTTAAAGAATTCTGTGGGTTGCAGTGGGTACTCCATGCAACCATCATCATCTTCCTCGTCTTCCGTTGCTATGGCGACAGCCAGGAGATGCTCGGAGGATGGCACCGGTCTTCCAAATATTTCTTTTAAGCAGATTTATGTGGAAGACCTTCTCCTTTCCTTTGATGGAGATCTTGTAATTGGTACGTGAGATCTTTTTAAGGACGGTAAACGGCCCTTGGTATCCGATGCGAAGTTTATTGCTTCCGGTTGGAAGTAGCAACAAAACTTTCTCCCCTGGTTGTATTTTCTCTCTCTCTTTTGCAGCTTTGTTGTATCTTTTAGCATGTTTTAGCGCGGGCTTTCTTAAGATTGGTAGTAGCTAGATCTCATCCTAGCTTTAGCATTTCCTTGAGCTCATGATACATACTTTGCTTGCAGAGACGACTGTCTCGTCAGCCTTTTTGTCTGTCAGGGACCGAAGTAAGGCTTCTAGTGGCCCCTTAATAGGTCTGCCAAATAAAAAGTGTAGCTGGCGCGAATCCCGTAGACGCTTGTGGAAACCTCTCGGTAGGCGAATAAGGCAGCCGATATATATAGGTCCCCGTTGAAACGTTCCACGACGCCCAGTACCAGGCCGGATGGTAGGGACTTGTGTGGATTTGTTTGGCCCTCAAGATCTTAAAGATCTCCTCCATTAACAGGCTACAGGGAATAGGGGGATCATTGTCGTCCAAAACCAAGTTGCGGGCATCCCACCCGTGTAGAAGATTGTGCACGAGGGTTCTGCGACATGCCAGGAATTTATGCAGGTCGCGGTACAGCTTCGGCCCACATTGTGCAATGTGTCGGCTAAGGTCAGGGTGAAATGTTCCTTCTTTATGGTCCTTTCCGGGGTCCATTGATCGTCGACCAGCCACCCGTTCAAATGGAGTACCCACTATAAAACAAAACAGTGCATTTGCCCCATAGGGTATGGGGGGGTGTCAAGCTGTTTGGTGCTACCCCGTTGGCATGGGCGCAGGATTGTTCACATACTCTGGCTATGTCAGGAGTTTCATTCCTGTCCCCCAATTGTGGGTTTTATTCGCGAATAGTGGCGTTTTGCCCATATGTCCGCTAAGAAGAAGAGAGTGCCCCTATTTCTAAGATCTGGCTCTGTACTGCGTCAGGGGTACTAGGAGTCTGGTTATTCCCCGTGTCCGGGTTTGCCCGTTCTACGATACAATACGCCGTCTTAGAAAGATGTCTCGTTGTGTCTGGGCGTCCTTAGCTATGGGCAGTTTTCTAAAGCAGGGCTCCAGAGTAGGGGTCCTTTTGTTGCGCCTCCTTCAGTTTCATTCGGTACAAATTTGGCGCAGAGCTCCCTCTCCCTTCTGGTTGCCCTTTGTGGTTACCGCTGCCACATCGGCTCCATTGGTCTCCCCAAAAAACACTCTATTACCCTCCGGATAACAGGGGTAGATAGGATTCATCCATAATGGCGCTTTTATGACTCCTCTGACAAAGTCAGATGTGTATTTCTACCAGAGCGATAGGCAGCGTCATGTGGCATCACTCCTGAAAACTCCACAAGTTTGACGGTTTCCTCTGTACCTGACCGGGTTTGACTAGGTGTCCTCGCGGCCAATACAACTAAAGCTTAGTCCGCGTGTCAAAGCGGACCAAGTAGTTGAGGCTACCATTCAAAAATCCAGATCCTCAAGATGCGGGTTCGGTCCCCTCAGGTTGAGAATCCCTGACATTGACATCTCACCTTTCGAGGCTGTAAGCCACCACTCGATGCCCGGTTTGGACCGGTTTGTTTGCCTGTTGATCAGACGTTCTGGTGTAGGGGTCTTCCCTTTTTTTTTTCCTTGACCTTGGTGGCCGCGGCTGCCAACGTAGGCTTGGTGGGTTGATCAGATTGTTGTTGGGGGCGATCGGATTTTTCTAGTAGAATTTCGATATTCCTGGAGGAGGTCTTCTGGTTTATTTTCGTTGGTTCTACTTTGAGAGGATTTTAGAGGAAAAGGATGATGCTTAGATTTTGTGTTACGACGATGGGCTCATTGTGGGTTTACGTTTAGTACTGGGAAATATACGGCCATGAATTGCGGTATCGGTTCATGCCTTATTGAGTAGTCCTCAGCCTTGACTATGCCTTGAGTTCAGCCAAAAATTTCCTACGGGTTTCGTTTGACAAAGGTAGACTTTATCTGTTCCACAAGAACAAGTTCAATGTAGTCATCATATAGTAAGAGATAGGTCAGATGAATTGAATGCCTTGTCAAATAGCCCGTTAGACGTGAGCGAACCGTGTGGGGAATGATTCCGTGCTCTCTTTTCGGCTGTTTGAACATTTGCAGAAATTTGGTGCGGTGGCGGTCATCTCAAACCGCTCTAGTAGGTCCTTCTTTAGCATGTAGTACGTCATCCTGATGCTTGGTTCCCAGTTTGTGATACACGTCGTATTAAGCTGTACTTTTTAATGACATTGAAGAGTTTAAGTGTCAGCGGGAACGCTCAAACACTACAGCTCTGCGACGCCTCTCGAATTTTCTAGATAGGCTGTCAATTTTCTCATTGGGCCTAGGAAAAGACTTAAAGCAAAAGACATCGCAGTTAATGGGCAGATGAGTGCGGGATGCGGTCATTGACTGAGGGACTGGGGCGAAGACGGCTCTCGTTATTTGAAGTTGATGCGCCCGACTCTCCTAAATCATAAGGCCAGTTCATGCTGTCTTCTCCCTCTCTCTCTCTCTCTTCTCTCTTCTCTCACCTGCGATGGGGGGGAGCTTCCATCACTGCCTCATTTTCTTCTGCATCTCCTTATTGCAATCGTCCGCTTCTTCTTCCTGCTTCTCAGCCCTCTTTCTGCTTCTTCTTCTTATTGCTTGTCTGTGTTCTTCATCTCTGCCCTCTCTTCTGCCTTCTTCCTTCATAGCTCTATCCTAGCTTCCTTTCCTCTCCTGCCCTCTCTTGCTCGGTCATATCTTTCAAGTTCTATTGATGACAACCAGGTTCGCGGCTTCTCTTCTAACCCTGAGTCCTTCGCCTCCTTTGTCTCACATGGTTCTTATCCTCATTCTCTCTGCGCATACAAAGAACTGGATGCTTCTATAGACTAGAGAATAGTAAGCTGGTATTTCCGTGAAACAAGCGGGGGAAAAATCTCAAACACACTTCGAGAAAAAAACACACGTAGAACAAATATACTTGTGATTACCTCCTATTTACAATGTGAACTTATCGCTGCTTTTATTGTCAATTAAGACTCTTAACGCCAAGCGACTATGCCCCTTAAATATGGTAAGTTACACTAGAAAAGAATTCTACTTTTACTAACAGTCGAGAACAATTTATTTAAAACAATTTTAAAAGGAAAAAAATAATTTCCCCTTAAAATGTTGTAGTTCTCTGACCCCACCCCCCGATCATGCCGACAATATTGAGCTGAGACGTTGTAACTACAAATTTTAAAAAATCAGAACAATCGTCATTAGTCCGCCTCAACTCTTTTTACCTTCAACACCCTTTAGTGACTGTAACACCAATCCGCAATCCCAGCAACTCTTTATCGAAAAAAAACAATTTTCCTCCGCCAGCGGCTAATTTAGCCTAACCAAATGTATTTGATTCTCCTTACTTTTCTACAGCTGTGGCACAGACACACCACCCCTGTAAATAGGCTGTGTGGACGACCCCACTACCTACACACAAGGCGTTGCCTGAGGGAGTAATTAATTATTTATTTATTTCCTAAAATCCAATGACAGAATCCCACTTACATCTCTCTAGTTAGACCAGACTTAGATCGCCTCACACTATCTTTCTCCCGGCGAGACAGGCCAAATATTGTCGTAACTGTATTATTTGCGCGAAAGCGTCATAGCCCATGTAGTCGGTTTAGAGTGATAGCTAAGATGGTTAAAAAAAGCCTCAGTGATAGAAATGTAGAGATTAAATATACTGCTCCACAGAGTGCTGGAGGAGAGTATAAGAAGACTTATTAACGACAATTCGTTTATCTCCACTCTTCTCTTCCACTTTCTTGGTCAAACATTATTTGCCAGTTTTCCCAGACACCATCTGCCGCTCACACCGATTTGGTACTTCAAACACACAGACGCCGGGATACAACTATCTATCAACACATAGGGGAATTTTTATGGGCTTAGGCGTTTAGTCCAACCCCGTACCACGATTGAGTTTAAAAAAAAACATTAGAACCCCCCCCCCCCCCCCAAATAAAACAAAAATCCCCCCCCCCCCCCCCCTCAAAAAATAAAAAACCCCCGCAACCATCCTAAGTCTGAAAACAAAAAAAAAACAAGGTAGGGAGTGGGTGAAGCAAAACACCATGACACCACACACCCCCCCCTCCCACTCCCCCCACCGATACCCCCCCCCCCAAGATCGACAGAAGTTCTCAACTAAAACATCGGAAATTTACCCTAAAAAAAAATTATAAACCCCCCCCCCCCCCCCCCCAATAGAAAAAGTTAAAAACCCCCCCCCCCCCCCCCAATACTGATTTTTCAATAAATATATTTATTATTTTTTTTTTTTGTGTTCTTGTGTCCTCGATTACTGGTTGCCGCCAGCACTCTCTCGGTAGGGGGGGTTACGCAGTTACTTCGCACCTGTGTGTCGAGCTAGTCCCACTTAATAGAGAACAATGGTAGGGCCGAATGTGCGTGTCCCCGGGGCGGACTGTGGAGGGTGGGGGGGAGGGGGTATTGTTGTGGTGGGGGGAAGGGGCTATGGGGTTAAGGGGGAGTGGGGGGGAGCGCGGTGTGGGTCACACTTTCATATATTTGCTACACTGACGGAGTGCAGCATCAGACGGGGAATCCAGTCTGCATGTATATAGTCAACAGTTTACTGGTGACCCGTGACAATGTCTGGGTATTTAGAATGTCCGCCCCAGTTGTAGAAAGATTTGCTGGATAGTCGACCGTATTCCCACTAATCGCCGGCAGTTGCAGACTCAGCAGTTAGGATGTTTTACGTATATGAAAATGGTTGTCTATGGGATGAGCACTGAAGCTCAAAAGGACCTGGTTGGGGGGTTGTGCTGGTCTCAGGAATTTTGGCGAGACTGTGAGGTTAGTTAGAATGTCCTGGTCAAGCCGTGCTGATTTTGGCGCCTGACGGAGTTATGGTTCTAGTTTGGGGGTGAGGAAAGGGGCGACTTTAATCACAGTCAGGTCTAGCGGATTAATGCTTTGGGAGGTAGGGCACGGTACAGTCCTATGTTGAATCACAGATTCTCTCGGTGCTGAACTATTAGGGCAATCTTGACCTGTTTCTCTTGCAGCCTAACTAATCCCTCAAATTTGCATGAGTCATTTTAAAAAATTTATTGGGGTGCTTTCTTTCATGTAAAGTTCGATAGCTACTGTTTTTTTTGACATTTTTTGATTATTTGGTTTTTTTATTTCTATTTTTTTTTCAATATCTTTTTGTGATTTTTATGTTATGCAGTTCCTCTAACGCTTATCGTTCATATATGATGGTGTCTTTCTTCGACTTTTTACTCTTTTCCTGGTTTTACCCACCAGGATATGATCACTCTGGTATGTATCTCTATACTCATGTAGTAAAATTCTGAAACCCCTCTTGAGCTATCTATTTTGCGATGAATTGTCCGTTTCGACTATTTAATCGGCCCTAACGTATTAAGTCCTGTACATAATAAACATCGTAAGGCAATTTTGTGGTTGGGTCAGGACGACCACTTGTATCTTTGTATGGGTTGAGTGCCTAAATCCTCTATTAATGTGATCAGCTAATTGTGTGCTTGGGGTTCCTCTCCACCAGGGTTGCACTTCTTGGGCCGGCAGGATCTCTTATGTGTTGTCCATAATACTGGAGCAGGAAGAGCATGTCCCTTGGTGGAACTGGAACTATTGAGATCCCCGATGCTTATTAATTCTCATCGTTTTGTAAACTAACAGAAAAATCATGTGAAATAGTTTTGATCTGATGGTAGTTGTTGTGTGTACTTTACTGACATTGAGAGAGAGATGATGGCTGCTCTCTTCTCCCAAGAAGTAGAATGTGTGTGTGTATGTTCGCCTCGCACTCCTCGATTCGCGTTGCTGCATGCTGGTATGGTATTTTTAAGATATCGCATAGTGCTTCTGTATAAGTGTACCTGGCCAGCTTTTCGTGATAAAGTGTATTACTCGTAGGTTGTAATATTTTTAGCATGTGCTGGTAAAGTTTGAGTGGGGAATGATAGGACTTGATCAGCTTAGTATTTGTATTCTCAGAAGATTGCTGCCTGCTCTGACTCTTTAAGTGCAAAGTTCAGAGTATTCTATCTTTCCCTCTTTTGTTATAATATCGCTCACCTGCTACCGGCCCCATGTTCCCTATAGTGAGTACACACGTCGAAAGGTATCCATAGACTCACACGCTATAAGAAGAAGGCAGAATAATCGTTTGATAAGAGCCCACTTCTTTGTTGGGGGGGGGTCTCAAATGCCGCCCGTCCTGCGTGTGATCCCACTCTAGAGTCTTCTTTTGTCCGCCCCCCCGTTTTTTGGATTGCTGGTGGACGGTAAACTTGCGAGATGTATTGGGTTGTCTCGCGCGGAGATGATAATACCTGTGTAAGAACAAAAGCTTCAGGTGATCGGTGGATCGATCCTCCCACGGACTAATGGCGCGCGTATCCGCCTACTACTATGAGTACCCGGTGGAAATCGGGTACGCTCTGGCGATACATCCTAACGTTTCACCACAAAATTAATAGCATGGTATCTCCTCCCGTATGAGAGCCAATCGATGTCGCCTTTTGGGTTGATTTCTCGTACTCTCTTTCACTCATTCACCGTACGCCATACCTTGATTTGCGCGAAATCACAACAATCCGTAGAGTCTCCGTAGGGTATGCGTATTAAGTTGCAACTAAAAAGTAAACGCGAATTGGGATCTTTGACTGTAGTGCGACTCTCTGGTAGAACATGTACAGGGACTGTCGCGCCACGAGTAGACAATGCCAAAACTGTGGTTAAGTGAACGTCACGCTTGCGCTCTCTCGCAAGAGTAGGATTGTCCGCTAGCCAAGTACCGGTGCAATAGAATTGTATCACGCTGGTCTATATGTAGCATCGCGCGGGTGAGGCACCTAATAATTCTGCCACGCAAACTGATTGGACAATATAATTTTAGTTCCTTAGATCTGTTTTCGGTTGACTAAGCCCTGCATAGTTCTCCGAAATCGTATAGTGTCTTCACACGCTCTAATGTATCTAGTGTCGCACGAGAGAAGGGATGTTATCTTCTAGTAACATGATCTATCGTGAACTTGTCCACTTGAAGAATGCATAGTTATTACACATTAGCTACGTCTTAATGTTTGGAATTGTATTTTAAAGAACTCTGTTCTACTATTGATTCTATTTTATAATATTTTTTAAATGCTCGCTAAGTTTACCCGTTGCCCTTTACTGTGTGTGTGTCTCTTACCACGCCTTGGCTATCTTACTGTCAATCTTCTATCAGGATTGACTATCTTAACTAGGTCTAATTAAGCACACTATGCTCATGTCCGAAGTCCTAAACACGAATACTACAACGAATCAGTTATAGCCGCGACGAACGAGTTCGACTCTCACGCCAGATACCATTTTGTATGATAGAACTGATGAATGGTACCAGCCATAACACGAACTATAATAACTGGTCCTTCTGTTGTGATAGTAGGTCGCCACGATATTGTACCTATGTGTAGCTCGCGGACACGACGCACCATAATAGAGGTCCCGAGTGTTCTACCACCTCAGCAACCCAATGCTCAAACGGGTTCCAAGCTCTCTCTACTTCGCATGCCTCAGCGCCCATTGTAATGTTGAGAATGTCTTCACTCCATAGAGTCTCTCTGTTTCTCCCCAATTCTCTTCTCCATGTATTTTCAGCCTCCTCTACTTCTCTTTCTTGGGAAATTCCAGAAAAAGAACTGCACTGCGACTTACCATCAACATGTTTCCTTCGTGTGTTGTCCCCATACATCGCCAGCATCTTTTTCACTCCTTTATCCCCTCGTTCTCGCAGGACTATTTCTCTTGTGGCGTTGACGCAATATGATGCTGCTAGAATCGGGTGGGCACCCCGACAATCGGTACGCTTCTGTGACACGGACAACGCGCATTGCCGATTCATGGCACATACAGTCCTTCGTTGGGACAAAGACACTGAAACGACGAGGAAGCAATCCACAGCCACTACTATCCCTACCGCAACTTAAAAATAAAAATTTTAACAGCCCATACATAGCAGTTGCTGGTGCTGCTCTTGAGCCCGTACGATCGTCACTTCAGGATTCCTTCATGCCAGATCCAACATCGTTTTTTTTCGTACCATTTTAACTAAAACAGCTGATTGATGTGAACGTAAACGTCAAGCATCAACTACCGAAACTACCATTTTAAAATCCGAAAAGTGACGTATATCTCAACATAACGTCATAGAGCAACTCAGGTTAGTTTTGGCTGGGTCCGTGAGATTCCCAACAAAGCTCAGGTGGATTGAGCTGGTAACGCAGGCGTCCCAGGCGAAGGATTATCCATGCAAGGCTCGTGCGACTCCGTTTTCCAAGGAAGCGGTCATGTTTCTGGGGTAAGCGCTACGCTCCACACACATAGCACTGGCCATTTTCCAGATGTGTTTTACTCAAAGGATTAAAATCGTTTTTATGCACTTCAAACGATGGATATTGTGTTGAACGACGGTGTAAAAAAAGTTAAGTGCAGTTCAATGTGTTAATTCATCAGGACGTGAGTATGTCCACCAAGTTTAATGCAGCTTTAGCAGCTAGTATACGTCCTACCGTAGGATCAGTCATTTTTTTCTCCACGCCCTTGACATGCTACATGACCCTCTAGCCTGCTCGCCCCCCAACTTGCACATCACAGCCACAAACTATGGCCCAGGACACAAGAACGCCATTGCTTTGACAAGAAGATGATGATTTAAAGAGGAAACAAAAGGTAACATGTGGAAGTAAAAACAACATCGGGAAATGAATATGAGTAAACCCATATATTGTACTAAAAAGAAATTTGCTAACCTTTACCTGATTCATGCATACCTCTGATTGTCATATGTTCAAGTTCATTGACGATCTGCCATTTTCTTGTTTTGAAGAATGTCATATACAATAATGAAAAACTTCAGGGTGTTGATTGTTCACGTCCTTTTTGGAGTAACGGCCTGAACATATAGAATGAATGGCCTTATCTCCGGCCTTCCTGCCGCCTCTCCCGAGGCTTAGCCTATAATATAACCTTTCAATTGAAGCGACTTAAACTAAAAAAGCACAGGATCTCTCCCTTGTAGTGAGCTAGCCACAACTCAGGCGGGACATGAACGCCCGTTCCTACAACCATATCTACACACCACGACGCCCAACGTGAAACAATAAGTCACAAATACAAACTTACTCTCCGGCCACCGATAGGATCGCCAAGGTGCCGTTCCTAGTCCCAAACTGAACCCCGCTTGCCAAAAGACGTAGAAATGTTGCGTGCCAGTCCTTCAAGGTTAAGGTAAGGCAGCCACTAACCACAATCCTCCCAAACAGGGAACCCTGACAATGACGCCAAAGACATCTCTGCACTACCGCCGCCGATTTAACCTCATGCCTATTCAGGAGGATGTGTACGACAAATACACCCCGCATACCCATAAGGTTTGTCAAAAAGAAACGCGATGTCTTTTTCCACGATACAAGATATACGCGAAACTGATTCCTTGTCCCCGACTGAGGTAGTCTTATCATAAGATATGAAAAATGGCGGACGCTACTTTACTTTAGAGACGTCAGCTGACCCCCCACGCCCTTCCTTACCTGATAAGAGACATCATCCATATCATGTTCCCTGCCCATACTCACCCGTTTCACAACTATACCCGCCCCGTCCTCCCTGAAAATTTGCACAAGAACCATAGTACAGGTTGCCAAACCCACCCGGTTCCAACTATCCTCGGTCCCCAGTTCGCGTCCAGGGAACATGCCAACTTCTGGCCCCAGTAGAAACCCCCCACCTCATCGATACATAGCACAGATGCTATACCACGTATCCACTCTCGATCCCGTCAAATGAATACAAATCCCAGGCGTACGCGAGCAGTCAAGAACACTGGGATAACTGAACAAAGAGCCCAACGAATAACAGTTCGAATGTTCACTGCTGAACCTCCACGCCCCGCAAGATTTGGGGGTTCATCTCATGTAGCTTAGGAATGGACGCGGGTGCGCATCACGACCGCAGATAGTCATTGGACACACATAAGTCCAACAAACAAAGGGAAGACCGATCCGCATATGCCAGGGCGATCAATTTCGTTCGTATGGCTAACACACGTCCACCAAGGTTATAACCAGCCAACCCCTAACCCGCCCGACCTACCAACGCTAATCACGTCACCCGAAAAATCGTCGAATGTTTTCCCCCCCCCCCGCCCCTCAATGCTCTTGGTTGGCTCCCCCGGCAGCACTCATGCCGCCACGACATCAAGGGACGATACATACTATAGCTGAAGCACATTAAAAAAGCACCACTCTTATCAATACTGATGCCCTGAAGAAGTGGCCAAAAACAAGTGTGGGAATGGATTTTTTCCCGTGTTTGCCATGCGGTCGAGAGCGAATGGCTGCTGGATGGAAAGTGCAGAATCAACCCTGGGTGTGTGATAAGACACCCTGAAACCGGTGCCCTTTCCACGTGCCCCCGATTCTCAACAGCTCTGGCCTGAAAATGTGTACGCGTTGTGGCAGGTATATCGGGTATAAAAAGGCCCGATTGCGACCAACCCACCCCTGAGTCCATGTGTTGCCTGCCAGACAATCTCGGAAAACGACCGCCAACGAGCCATTGGTATGTTGGAGACCGGAATGAGCTCGCGGGCCATTGCCAGCAGGATTAATTGCCACCACAGCACTATTGTACGTCTCAATGAACGTTACGGAACCACTGGCAGTGCCCGGGATAGACTTCGGAGTGGCCAACCACGAGTTACTACCCCTGCGCAGATCGTCATATTGTGATGAGTCACTCATGAATTGACTCCTCCAGAAGTCAAACAGCGCGCGCAATATGTGGAGAGACTGGGCCTAGTCTCTCGAATGACAGTCATGGGACGCCGATCACGATAGATACAGGCCTTTATGAAGCCCGCCCTTATGTGTGGGCCACACTTAGACTACAGACATCGTTAGCAGCGCTGCAGATGGCCAGAGCACCATATCAGTATGGACTAGACAGAAGTTTGCATGCTGTCCTATACACAGCCGAGAACAGATTCAACATATCCTTTGCAGATGGACGTAGCGGGATTTAGCGACCGGTGTGAAGTAGCGCTTTGCAGAATGCGTTTGTTTGGTTTAGTGTCAACCGAATTTCGACTCGGGCTTGGCAGTATTCACATTTGGGAGAGGATTCAGTTATTTCACCATCGCTTGCCTCTTACGTTTGTGGAACTGTTAATGCTGTGTGTGACAAATCGAGATTGCGGTTAAGGAAGCATAGGTTTCTCCAGCGTTCCCAATTATCCGGACTTGCAGCTTCACCAGCAGGATACCGCACGTGCATTTTTTTTGTATTTTTGGTTTTCTCCCTTGCCTGCACAGAATGCAATGAATTTCCTAACAATCAAATGTACAAATTAATGACCAGCATGGATTCATAGGCACAAAGAATCACGCTCCACCTAATACCACTTTGTACACATTAAATTACACATTTCACACTCTGTTCCTGGATTTATACGTGTGCGTTTTTTAATGGTGCTTCAGTATATATCAGCTATTATTCACACCCAAACTATAACCTCCCGCAGTGAACATCGTCAACGGAAATATACCCACACCCCCGTTCCGATGGGAAGGGTGTGATAGCATTGAAAACAGACCGTTAATACAAGTACAGGAATCAGTTGTCCCTTCCGAACAGACAGATCCTGACGAAACCATCCGAAGCAGTTTATGAAGATTCTAAAAGTCATTTAATCAAGTATGAAACTGAACGAGAATAAGGGAACAGCGTTTCAACCCTGATACAGCATTACAGGACTCAAACAAACAGGATGGCAACACAATGTTGTATTTATACCAGCAAGAAACGGACATAGATTCGTCAGACTCCGATAGCGGTGTGGGATCCGTAGACAGCGCCCCACCCTCAGACAGCGCCCCACCATTACAACCCCACACCACTGTCAAATCCCCGTGTTTTCCGGAACCTGAAAAATCGCTCTGTTGCTTACGTTTGTCGCACTCCCCCCTCGCCAGTCATGCCCCTACTAGCCTGCATTCCAAGCATCAGTACCAGTTCCTTCAGCTTCCCAACAATCTGTCAACAACGCCATGTCAGTACTGTACCCACCACTACACAGTATTGCTCCCAGTTTGAGCTGGACCAACACATGGCACTGCCGGACCTGGCGAAACAACTCAAAGAGCTGGATACCGGGTTATGAGCAAACGGTAGTGTCTCCTGGAGCTGGCCAGGTTTCTGCAAACCACCCAGGAGTTATATGTGCCTTGCCACTCACGCAACGCGTTCAACGCGAGTGTGCACATACTGTTTAATAAGTTTTAACTTTGTTCATTGTACTTCTTTTCAGACTGTGTTTACGGTACTAAATTTTAAAATATCACAGCTGACCGTCGTCAAGCCTAAGAGCGTAAGGCACCACTTGTGAGAATTGCTGTCAGGATGACCTGAGTAGAAGTTTTCATTCGGACCGACAACAGGTTGATGACTAGGAGTCCTTCAGGAGCAGCCAGAAGCATATATTTAGGCCATTTTTCTTCATTGGAGAAAATAAAATGACATCAAACGTTCGGTTTGTTGATAATTTGCAAATCACACTTATTACCGCACCGTTTTCGCTGTTACATTACACAACCCAGGGACATAACACATTAAATTGCACACAATTACTTTCAGGAGAATGATCTATCCCTTGGACTGTACTATTTGCATCTTCCGTATTTTCCTTTTCTTGTTATTACAGAGCCAGTTATTCCTCCCAATGCATCTTTGTGCATTTTCGCAGGCAATTCCCACATTACACTGGTAGTCCTTCTATACACTTTATTATAATGATATCCTCGTCCCCATGATGCATATTCTGCCTAAACTCATCTCTTTCCTGAACTCTCTTTATACAATGTTACAGCCTGTGTGTAACAATCTTATTACAAGTTAATAAAATTTAAATTGTCCTGTGTTCTACTCTGCTTTTTGTATCCACAGATATTGTTTGTTTGTTTTGAATGCTACATTAACTTTTTGTGAAGTATTGACCATTTTTCTGGGTTAATGCTACCACACTACAACTCACATTGTTATAACAAACATGGCTCTCTCTGTGCTTTTTTGACAAGCGATGATACCTCCTTTTGGTCACATTGTAAACAACATATATTGTTCAATATTTAGACATTTTCCAAAGCGAGATAGTACATCTAACTTTGCCCACCATTATCGATCATTTCACACCACCTTCACAACCCTTATCTTATGTTTTCCCCTCTTCTATTTGCGCTATATCTGGACTTTAGTGAATTTTTCATTTCAATTATTTTCAACCCTTCGGAATAACAATTGTTGTAATCTGGAGATCATTTGTTTTTTCTCTATCCCAACGAACCTACGGTACCTTGTCTTATCCTTATTGACAAAGCTGCTACTACCTCAGCTTAGACGTTTTCTGAAGCATAACTATTTCTTCGCGCCTATTTGATCGGCTTTACTACACCCCGGAGAACAGAAGCATTGGTAGTATTTCGTAATACTTAGAGACCTGGTTATTCTATTTTATTGTAATTTTGGTTTTATGTATACTGTCATCGAAAAACGAAGGTAGAGCGCACCGTAGACACACGCCCTGGCCTTGCACCCCCCACAGACCACAGGGAAACTAGCGAAAGACAGAACTGAACAGACTGCTCACCGACAACCAACTTATGTAGCAATTTTATCACTGATTTACAGGAGGTTATATATTCTATGCACCCCCACATGTTGATGAAACAAAGAAGATTGTTTGCCCACATTCCTCCACATGGGCTTGATAGAAAATTGTTGATGATGCCTATGCCAGATCCTTGATAGTAATGTTGATGATGCCTTATGCCGATCCCCCTGGATATTAATTGTTGATGATGCCTATGCCAGTATCCCCTGATCGCTAATTCGTTGATGATGCCTTGCCCGATCCCCTGATAGTACATTGTTGATGATGTATTGCAGATCCCCAGAAAGAATTGTTGTTGATGCCTATGCAGACCCCCTGATAAGAAATTGTTGATGATGCCTATGCCAGATCCCCCTTGATAGAAATTGTATGATGAAGCCTATGCCAGATCCCTGCTAGAAATTGATTTGATAGAAGCCTATGCCAGATCCGCTGGATAGTAATTGTTGATGCTGCCTATGCCGAACCCCTGCTAGTAATTGTTGATGATGCCTATGCGGATCCCTGATAGTAATTGTTTCGTTGAATTATGCCTATGCCAGATCCCCAGATAGTATGGGTGATGGATGCCTATGCCAGATCCCCTGATAGGTAATTGTTGATGATGCCTATCCAGATACCACTGATAACATATGTAGTATGATTGTCGCAAACTATGCGAGAATCAACCGCCACAGTTCAGTAGATTTAGGCCTACAACTGAAATAATACAATTAGCCCGACATGTGTCTGACGTTGTCATCTTCGACGCAGCCGCGCTGGCTTATTTGCACCGAGCTCCGCCTATAGAACGATTTCACGGAAAAAAGTCTGACAGCTTTAGTTTCGATTTCGAGAAACACATAATAGTTAATTTTTGCCCAATCTGCTTGTATACCCTTTGTAGACTAGCCTGTCCACTTTAATATTGGCGGAAGTACACGCAACTGTATAGCTATCTGACGTACACTTTCTGTCAACTTTGTAGCCAAACAGAAGTAATCCTTACATTTTTTGGTAATATAGTACCCGATTTAACATGCTAAATAGTAACGCAAAATCTTAAACCCGGCCCGTCTAACCCCCGCTTCCGCCCACACCAGTCATGCCACGCAATATCTTCACACTGGGCAAGCCAGCTAATGCCTACCACGCAAACAGTTTTGTATTTCTCCTAATGGTCGAATTCTGCTGTAACTAAAACAGTTGTTATTGAAAAAAACATGATCGCCCACGACGGAGGAGGGGAAGATGCGGACTTGTGTAAAATTTTATTATGACGATGGAAGATGAATATTAAATTGGAAATTTTAAACATTATGAAGTTCCCCCATCAAGAATTATAGTGGTAGCATGACGTAACGTTCGCTGAGTCAGACTTGTACGTCAAATATATGATGTTCCCAGTATTAGAGAAGTATTGAAGAAATACAATCTGTATAAGAACCCACGACCAGACCACGGGCGTTTCTGCTCTGTTTTTTGTAACGTAGTGGGGGACGCGAGCTGAAAAAAAGACTGGCAGGGGGATACATACAAATTAGGCTTTTAGGGTGACCAGAGAATGAATGGGCACGGGGACACGGTAGGAGAAATGTACTCCTAAACGGGATATTTTTGTATTCTGGCATAATAGAACAGCGGCTCGTCCCAGGGGCCAATCGCACCACCAGGTTATTCAACATTTTTTTGGGTTTTTAATTCACACTGCTATTTTAATTAAGTAGAGGAACGTTACGCTTGGCTAGGGACTGGTAGCTATTTAGCTACACGGCTTGATATTCATTGCCAGTTGAATCTAATACTTTTTCATATCAGATATGCTGACAACAGCAGGTTAATCATTAACTTCGATAACGAATCAAGTCACAGTCTGTGCGATCGGAGGAAGCTGGGCCTTTCTTTCACTTAAATCAGCGTCATTTGTTTATATATTTCTTGATGGTGTTGATTAAGGAGTATTTTATTAAATTTACTATGTATTGGTCACAACTACAAAGATTTAGATACTGCTATTGCGGGAACAAGTGTAAGGAATGTCGGAAGCAGACACAAGTTGTTGAGACCTTCACAGTAAACGTATGTCTGACTGATGTATGTGTGTTATACTTCAAAATGTTGCCATGTTTATTGTATTAACCCACACTAGTTTCGCAAGCTCATGTAACCCCAACCCCATGAAACCCATGCATCCTCCCCACACCTATAGCCTGACGCTCCTCTTAGGAAGTAAAGAACACCATCCGCGTAAGTATCCTTAACACCAGACTATGTGAGTTCTTCCACTACATATTGTCTGGAGGCACAAATATTGTGACCGTACCGTGGGTTCTCTATTATAAGGACTTGAGGTGTACATACCACAACCTTTTCTCGGTGGGAGTACCTGTCCCATTGGGGGCTTCGATCCCCAATGTCAGGCTACTTCGAGGCAGCCCTATTAAACCCACGTAGGAATCACTCTCACCCTTCGACTTAATGCTCAGAGAATAATCGGCTTCAGGGTGTAACCTAATTGTTGCAGCGGGTATCTCTGTTCTGCTGCGGCATGGTGCTATGGCAACCCTGCTGAGAGTACTCCACGCCCTAACCCGACCTCCCAACAGCATCATAATCTGCACCCTGAATCTCCCGATAGGCGTAATTGCGAGATGCCCACCCCCCATAAATCAACCCCCCAACTACACTATCCACCAAACCAAAAAAAAACAAACAACCAAAAAAACCCCCCCTACACCAAACCACCAAAAAACCCAAAATAAAACCCAAACCCCCCCCAACACCCCCACAACACAAAAAACCACAAAACACAACACACCAACAAGTAAAAACTACACACAATTAACTACAAAAAAAAAAACACAAAAAAACACCCCCCAAACCCCCCCCCAACCCCCCATAAAATATAACCCCCCCCCCAACTTCCCCCCCCAAAAAAACACCCCAACAAAGTAATTAAATTAAAAAAATTTAATATATTTTATCATTAACTTGTAATACCACCACCTCAAATACCCGCAAATTATAAGTAATACACTGTCTCCAAACGTAAGTCAAATAAAACTACACAACCAGCAAAAACATATGAATAAAACAAACAACAAAAATAAATAAAATATACAGACATTATATAACATTGCAACCTTGACAGTCTCTAATCACATAGTAACAATAACCCATCCTTCGTCGAATACGAACAGGACACAAAGTGCCATAACCAAACCACGATCAACATTAATCCATTAAAATAAACACCGATCATGAAAACACCTACGCTCATAAAATTATAGAACAAATTTCATTATGTCTTTATCATAAGACCATAGGGACAGCTAATGAAATATATAACACTTACTCCCCCCCACCATACCATACATCCATCGTACGGCGGCTCTCCAGAACCATTACTATTACTTTCCAATTAAGTAAAAGTGACAAAAGAACTCAGGGCAAAAAAAATATCTCTACAGCGAACTCCTATTTCATGAGGTGAAACCCGTCAGAAAACTATAGTGTCACATCAACGTTGTTTTTTACTAGAAATGAAACTAGTGCCAAATGCATCATCAATAAACCATTAACACAACAGCTTGTAATAGGAATAGTTGCAAATGAAAACATCATTGTAAAACAACATAATTGAACAGTTCTGAATCACCCAAATGAGGTCCCCCCACACCCATATACTTAATTAAAATAAACCCTGCCTTCGCCCCCCCCTGACGCTAACTATGCCGTTGTTTGTATGGACCCCACTAACGTTACACAACAACTACACAAAGGCCCTGACCACCCCCCAATTTTCCCCCACTCGTTTTTTTCCTTAGGGTCTAAATGGGCTATCATTTCTATACCCATTATCCCCTATGTAATAGTATTTTGGGTATTTGATTCATTCCACACAACGTGGGTCTTTTTGGTTTTGGTATGGTTTTAATAAGGTGTTTTTGATGTTTCAATCCACTGTATGGGTACCTGCCTTATACCCTAATCATTCCCCGTAAGGTAATATTATGAAAATGAATAACATGTCTCTTTCGTGGTATACTGACTTTTTAAAACTATCTCAATGAAGTTTCAAGTCTGAGGATAACGGTTGCATGGGTGGTGTGGAGTATAACACTCAAACCGAAGTTCAGCTGATTAAAAATAGGCTGCCATATGGAACCATGCTGTGTTTATCTGTTAATTCATCTGAAAAGAATCCGTTACCGTGATTAATTGGGGTAGTTATACCGTGTGAATACAGGTGTTACCGGAACTTTTATTTATTACCCAGGGTCCCGTACCCTTTCTAGTAGCCTTGTAGACTCCTGTTCCCAAATAGAACCCTTATTTGAGCCCGCCGGTTATTCCTAGATTCCCTCTGTCTGAGCTATAGTTAAAGATAACTCCACGAGCATTAATTCACCCACCACTCATGTTTTAAGTATCGACGGGGTTATTCTATCCGTTATCCCAGAACTTAAGTTGTTCAGACGACGTTTTCTAATGAACTCATTCGAAATAAAAGAGTCTCGAATTGATTTTATCTCACGTGATATGGTGTCATGGTCCATTGACTTAATGTTATCAAGGAACAGTTCGTGTGGTATGTGATTGTATTGATTTTAATTTGTAATTATCATGAGAGAATTTTGGTATTTTATTTACCCATTCTTTTAACCTAATGTAATTCCCTCGTCACAACTTTTGAATTTTGCATTGAGGATGCCCTAGGGGGTGGCACCAATGTCCCTTATCGTTGAGGTAACGATACCTGTTCTTTCTTGTTCTTCCATAACCCAGAATACTTAGCTAAATCGAAGTCTTTAACCTGGACAATAAAATTATTAAAATTAGTCATTTATGCAACCAATTACTAGTTAAAGCCTTGTTTTAACCCATTCCCAAAATAAGCTGTGGACCATCACACCCCCACATAATATTGGATGTAGCCATGTCAGTTAAGATTAAACGGCGATGCCACCTGTCTATAACCTCTTACACATTAGGAATTATACTGATAACAACCTCAAAGTTAGGTTGAAGTCAGGACCCCCCTATTTACCATGTCAGACTAAAACAGGCGGGCTATCGGAAGAGTGTTGAGTTTTATAAAACATATTTATCTTTTTTTCCCTTATCAGACATGTCCTAAATAAGATCAAATACGCCTGCCCCCACCCCCCCCCCCCCCCTACCCTAACCGAGGTTCCATTAAAAATTAAGTAAATACGAGCTCGTACTAATAAATAAGGTTAAAATTAAAGAAAATATATAATAAATAATAAATTTATTATAAAAATAACATTTATATCCACATACCCCCCCCCCTCCATAGCTAGTATATGGTGTGCTATCTAATCCGATCTCCTGACTAATCTGTAGTTCCCCAAAAAACTATTAATAAGCCCAACGCTATACATCTATATATTCGAGGGGCGTTCAGAACGATGCATCATGCGCCACCATGGATCGTTATAAACAGCCTGACAATACGATGTATGTGGTTTAAAGCCCTAAGATAGAAGCATCCAAGACATATAAAAAAAAAAGGAAAAAAACCACACCAAAAAAAGAGACCAATTCGCGCCAGCCGACCCAAATTGAACATGGTGTACAGGTCATATACACGGCTCACCCCCCACGCCACCCCCACCTACCACCCCCGACACCATCACCTTCCCAACTCCCTCGCATATAATCTCATAACTCCTTATAAAAGATCACCTCCCACAAAAAATTGTCATGAACACATCAGATTTTTCACGTCCCAGCCCACTGGAAACTGTTGTGAATCTTCACTAAATAATAAATATGTGATAACCATGCCACTAATTTGCAGTCGACAGGAGTACAGATCAGACATATGGGGTATCATTCAGCATCACTTAGAAAGTATTCTTTCGTGTACGCTACGGAGCTATCCGAATCTCACGCTAGTGTCCTGCTACTGACCGTCGTTTATTTTTATATTTGTGCGAGAGCCACCGTATTTTGTAATGTTGAAATGCTTTAAAAGGGGCATTATCTAACTCACCGACGTATAACATGATTAAGGCGAAATACCTTACCACTTCCAACAGCCCCATTGGCTAATTAAGCTCACCGTACCAATTGGTAGTGCAAAAGCAAGTTACCAAACACTCTCGGATCACTTTCTCAGGTATCCTGCCGACACCACATGGGTCCCACAAAAAATAAACAAATCCACCAATAGTGCACCCCTAACTACAATACAACTAGCACTCCTCCCACTACCAATGATGAATCTACTAGTAATAACGAACTTTAATGCCGTCCAAAACAGAGAATTACAAAAACAATAGAAATCTATTGGTCAACCAGATTCAGCCAATTGTCTGTCGATAAAATTAGCATTCGCACACAATAACACATTAAAGCCGAGATAGAAAAATCAGATCATACCCAGATACACGTCGTGTCAACCAACCAACACTCACCCTACCATTACTCCACCCCCACCAAGCACCACTCTCCCCTTCACGATATCACTCCATCTACCCGAATCACTGAATGGAACTCACCTAGGCAACCCTCAGACCCCTCTGATATAGACGCGCACCGCTCACAGACACTTCCGCGGTCCCACCCCCCCCACGACAAGGTCCCACAAACCCCGAGTCCTTGCTTTCGCCCCTTTACCATAATACTCACCATGTCCTATGTCACTGCAAAAATTACTCCACAACTCCGCACTACCCCCTGATGTCCCCTTCCCCACATTCGACTCCCGCAACATAAACACAGAGTTATGATAACTTCATAGCAAGCGGTCATAAAGTACTTACACGTAATTGTAGTCTGCATGTATATTCTCTATCCTGCACCGTTCCAAGTCACAGGTTGACAACCTATATGTCCCATCGCAAAACACACCCGTCTCCCCATGTAAGCCTCCGCAGAGTACACAGCAGACTTGACCATGGCAATCCGCACACCTGTCGCATCCTTCCCCCCGGAATCTTCAGCAATTTCTCTGGAGCCTTGAATATGTACATCACGACGAACGTTGACCTTTAAGTCACGGTTCCGACATTGACCTACCGATCGATATGATTGAGCTATCTATACCTCACTCAGACGAAGTAAATACAACTATAGTCGGCAATAACAATAGAGAAACATCTGAATTTAACGAACCCGAATACCTTTTAATGGCCACCCCCCATGCAAAAGTACTGTCGCCGTTCGATAATATTCCCGTGTATAAAAGAGTTTGTCATAACATTTACTCATTATACTCACTTATTCACTCATCCCCTCTATCATGTTCCACCTCATACCACCCAGTGTCACCCTGTTTTGTTCGTTACTACTCTTACTCACCCACAGCACCTGATCGTCACCTGTTATTATTTACTCCAGTGTACTATCACTCCTACAGGGTATCACGCAATTTTAATTGACTTCAGCTATGCCCAACACTAACTATGCACCCAGGGTAGAAGCTCAAAATTTGCGGCACCGAGTCAATTAACAAATACAATTCCGTCTGTAATGAACACACCATGTAAATGATCAACCCCTACCCCCCCTTCCAATGGCAATTTCTAATTGTCACTCACTTAGGACTGATTCTCACTCATTGACGGTACATCACCAGTGCACTCACTAGACCAAACTTGTACTACAACTCTCACCTATTAACTTACTATCACCTGCCCTTCTCGCCCCCTCTACCTTTGTTCAAACTTTTAACTTACCTACATGACTAGTTTCACCCCTCAATCATGTATATTAGCGACCGGAGCTTATGGCTTTCAGACGGCTCAATCAGCCTCAAATTTTTAATGCACTTGATATCGTCCAA
>JAMPIV010020551.1:47500-126548 GCA_024509875.1 Oreohelix idahoensis
CATTATACTTGGCGAATTTTAGGCACCATGTAAAAACATACCTTTAAGAATGCATCCATCCGATAAGCAATTTAATTGACTCATCTTTTATAACCAATATTCGAAAAAATATTTACATTATAAAGGGTTTCTTGTGTGGACATAGGTGGTTTAATCTACTTTTTTTTTTTTGAGCCCATTACATTTTTGCACAGTTTTGGAGTTTTATCATTTTTATTTTGGATCCAACTTTATAGTTTGAACACCCTTTTTTTTAATTTTTTTATTTTACAGTTTTTTTTTAGCTTATATTTTTTTTTATTAATATATTTATTGCGGAATACCTTGATTTTGAGGGGGCTTTTTTTTTACGAGTTCCAAAACAGAATTTTTTTCACAGAAAGTATTTGGAAATTTTTTCTCGAGATTTTTTTTTTTTTTCAGAAAACTTTTTCGTTTTTTTGCCATTTTTTTTATTTTTTTTGTTATGAATTTTCATACTTTCCCTAGAATTTTTTGAATTTTTTTTATGGATTTCTGACATAGAGACGTTTTTTTTTCAAATTTTTTTTTTTTTTTCTCCCATGCGTTTTTGAAATTTTACAGTGCAACATTTTTTTCCATTTTTTTTTTGATTTTTTAGGGCCTTTATTTTCGGGGGAAATTTTTTTTTAGATTTAAACAATACGCTTTGAAATAAACAATTTCAAACCTGGCAATCTTCATGGTTTAGGGGGGGATTTTTTTTTAGGTAAACCATGGGCATGGTAATTATTTGGGACATTTTATCTTTAGGAATTGTTTTTGGAGAATGATTATTTTTATTTAATGTTTTAAGTATTTTTTTTTTTTTGATATGGAGGATTCTTTTCATTTAAATAGCTTACTCTAAAGTATCTAAAAAGGCATTTTTGACAAATTTTTTAAATTCCATTAGAATTTTTAACTATTTTTATTCTCATAGGGGGTTTTATATTTATAATTTTTTTTTTTACTTTAAAATTAAGTTATTATATATTAAATTATTTTTTTATTATTATAAATAAATATTTATATATGAAAATAAAAAAAGAAAAAAAAAATTTAAAAAAAAGGGGGGGGAATAGGCATGTAAAAAAATCTTTCTACGATTGCACATATAATTGACACTAGTATTAATAAATTAAAAAATTTTGATGGCTTTGGTCTTTGGAAAAAAATGGATAATAACATTAGGCTTTTTTGCACGTATTATTTGTAAGGGCCGGAAAAAAAGGATTGGGGCCAAACCTTTTGAATTTAAAATTCTAGTTATTCATTTTACCACAAAATCCATATACGTATTAATTTATTAAGGCTTACCATCTAACTGAAACTATATTAGATTTTCACTGAGAACAGAACGCATTTAAAAAAACTAAAAAAAAAGGGTTAACTAACATTTTTTTTTTAACTTGAATTTTAGTTTCGTCATAATAAATCAAATAACCTGACATAGAAAACAACAAAAATATTTTTACTGGTCAAACAAAAAAAAATTAAATATAAAAAAAAATTTTTAGGCTGGATTGAGCCTGGAAAGGCAGGCAAAAAAATAATATACCAATATTTCACGCTCTGGTTAAAAAAAAAAAAAAAAAAAAAAAAAAAAAAATCCAAAAAAAATAAAACAAAAAGGCGGCAACTCCCAAATAATGGATTATCAAACTGTGTTTAAAATAAAAAAAATAAATAGTATTTTATGCACATTTCCCCCCACAATTCTGTTGAACAGAAATAAATACAAAAACTTACGGGGGGGGGGGGGACTTTTAAATTTTTACACATGTTATTTATAAGGTTATGCAGCTAATTTCGTCTTAACAGTAAAAAAAAATAAAATTTTTCCCCCAAGTGCCTTGCACATGGATTTGGGCTTGCATTTCACTCATGGGAGGGCACCCCCAGTTATTTAAATGCTATTAGCCACACACCTTTTTTAGGCTCTACACGACAGCTATGATTTTTTTAGATCGTATGAGCTTACAGCTGGAACCTTCTATTTTTATTTAATTTTTTTAAGGTTATGGAGAGCTAACCCAAGGAAAAAAAAAAACCAATTTTTTTTCTCAATTAGAGTTAAATAGAAATGTGGAAATTTTACCTTTTGGCAAAAACTATGAACCCCTTACTTAAAAAATTAGTCATTCCCCTCCGCGCGACGTAAAAAGTCGATTGGTTTAAAAAATGCGATTTTTTGACTTCTTTATCGGCTTATCTTCCTAGCCAGGTGGTTCCATAATAGTTAAAAATCGGTATAATTAAAGGGAATAAATTATCTATGTCCTAAGGGGAAAAAATTAATGGGATTTCTCGGGGTTATATCCTTAAAAAAAATATGTTTCCCGATGCTTGTGTATTTGTGGAATTGTATTCGATTTTATCAAAAACCCTTCTAATTTTTCAACTCTGCTAAACCATCTTAGTTGGGAAAGTAAAATAAAATCTGTAGGGTGGTGGCATTTTGGCCTAAGTGACGTAAAAATCGTCTAATTAGTAAATACATGAATACCTTCTTAAAATGGGCGGGCCATACATTGTTAATCCATAGGGTGGAGCTTTTAGGGGATTTCCTTTTTAACCATTGGTTTTTACACCGTATCAATTGGTTCAAAATCTTTTCTTTTTATTTAAAAAAAAAAATTAACGACAATAATGTTCCGCAAGATGCCAATTACAACTAGAATAAACTTAAAAAATATGAGAAAAAAAAAAAAATTTGGAGGATTAACCCCACCCTTAGCTCGAAGTATTTATTTTTAAATATTTTTTTTTTACGTAGTTTACTATTTTTATTTTAAAATGGGCGATAGCGGGGGGGATAACACGCACACCCCGACAATGCCGCCACAGCTTTAGCCTTATTAGGGAGAAGCTGTCACTAATAATTTATGGTAAAAATTACCTAAAAAATCGATTTTAAAAATTACTTTACTAAGTCGCGTAAAAAAGTTTAGCCAGGTTTAAAAAAAAATTAGGAGGGGTTTACAATGGCAACCGGGCCACTAGACGGTATAACGTATGTTCGAGTCAATCCCGCTGCCTGGAACTCGGCCGGAGCATAGAGGTTGATATTAGACATAGTTCTTTGGTCCCTCGGGGTTTGGAGGGTTATTGCTGACTCTACACATTTGCTTATGGTGGTCGTTTTTATATTTTTATGCTTTTGTTTAATTTTTGAGAGGGGGTATAAGTTGGGGGTTTGAGGATTTTTTTTACATCTTTTTAGTTTTTTTTTGTGGGTTTTTTTTTTTTTAATATTTTTTTTTTTTAAGAATACGTGGGTTCGTGAAATATCACTAAACTTACCATAAGATCAAGGGGGGTCCATTATACGAAAATTATAGATTTTTTGTAACGTTTTTATTTTGGTAGTTGATCATTTTTTTACATGCAGATTTTTTTTTTTTTTTTGGGGTGGGGTGCGGGGTTTTTTTTTGGGTGCGTATGGGTTATATATTATAGGTTATTTGGTAAATCATATGGTTAAACTTACCATTCAATTTCATTCCATCTTTTTTGCAACATTCACTACAGCACAAGAGTAGATTTTTTATAAACTACTAATTAAATATAAGCGAACTTGTAATGTGAACGATAGTCAATTTTATCATTGTTACGTCAAAATTGTATCCTTGTATGTTTAAAATTATCCACAAAAGTTCCCCCAGCAGAGGGTGGCGCTTAAGTCGGTATCCTCTGTATACAATAGTTTCGAGATCAGAACATTCACAGCCGTACCTAATTTTAGATACCAGTAGTTCACTCAGACATGGGATTCACCATTTTCTGCCGAAATTCTAATTCTGTAATTTTCCGTGTCCAAATCCTAGATCCTCCAGCCACATCACCCTCATGCCCCTGGGGCTCGTTTCCTGGGATATTTCTGAATATCTTGAGCCTTTTAGTCTATTCATCTATCTAATCTTATCTTGTGCCCACCATAGGTTAACTATAAGAAAATACAAGTTATTATTTTATTTGACACAATTCTCTTTTCGGCATATTTCCCTCTATTTTCCATAGGGCGGGAGTCCCCATTTGAGTAACCGTAAATCGCTGATGTCCCCCAGTTGGCACCGGACCTTTATTAGTTCCTTTCACATCATTCGATTAATTACAATCTTAGGTTATGTACATTTACATACCCTCTCTAAGCCGCACATGGTGATTCGTTGACGTTTGAATGCGAACATGCAGTCTGGGAAAGGCACTTAAACGTTTAGACCAGGTGCTGCTCTCACTCTTAGTATGTCACAACAGAAGTGGACCCAACATGGCTAGGAAGAAATACGTAGCATCATAGAGCTGACAGCCCGCCATATAGAGGCTGCTAGAGACGCAACGACATTTGAGGCTGAAGAAAGGAGGTTTGCAGCCTGAGAGAGGAGACACAAGACTGGAAGCTGAGAGAGCAGACACCGCAGGCAGTTCAGGTAGAGGCGACGACCCCGCTGGACGTGAAAGCGAACACAACCAGGTTCGCCGCTGAGGAAGCCCTTCCCCGAGAGAAGAGCCATCAGTATGAGAATAACAGCGTATGCACTACGGCAACTACTGGCCAATAAGGTGGTTAGATCATACAACTCTAAGAGTAGCTCAAGCCAGCAGGAGCACCTCAAGATGGGGCATGAAATTATCATCTGGACCCATTAGTTGAGGAAGAAGACGCACATTGAGTCGTTTTTTTTAAAACTGGATAGTACGAAAGACTTAGTGTTAGCTACATTTAATACTACGGGTGGTAGTCTTCGGTCTGCCAAGATGTACGCACGTTTTTCTTAGTTTATTATTTGGTGCGTACGATTGATACAGCCTGACGAGACAATGCTGATATGTGAGTTGCTTTGGGACGCAAGTGTTCCCCTCGAGCGTAGTTGTATGACGTCATGTAAGGCAGCTGGCCCAGCTTTATGACCGTGTGTTATCTTGATATTTTGGGCACATGTTCAATGGCCATCGTTGTCTTCGTCTAATTGATGATATGGGAAGTACTCCTTCAATAGAGGACGTAATAAGTAAGAGTCAGCTTATTTCTTTCTGGCATGTTATTTATGTACATTAAAGTCTCAGGCGCTCCTCATATGGTCTAGCGGGAATAATCGTAGATGCCATTCCTCAGAATTGGCCCCCGGAGTCGATAGCCTTTTGCATTTTTGTAGAGGAGAATACCCCCCCATACAAGAAATCAAGTTCCAGAAAATTCTATGCATCACATGTTTAATAAGAGATCCTACCCAATGCCAGCAGCGTGGCATAGCATGGGAGAGGATAGTCAACTGACTCTCAAAATGTTCGTATTATATGTATGAATTTAGTATGAAAACTATCTACTATATATAACGGGATGTCTGGAGAACGTCATGGGATTCTTTATTTTCGAGGATGGGGAATTATGAGTAGATATCCAAGAACTTTTATCCTGGCGTAAGAAATACCGTTACCTGATGTACGACCTTGACGGAAGGTCAATGGACTGATATGGAGCGGAATGTATATGGTGAACGTTATGTGATCTCAGTCTAGCGTAGCGGCATATAGTCGAGCAACATCGGCACTTTAACCCCACCAAAGTAATCTATCAAAAGTTGACGTATGATCCCCTATTGATTTATGCGCTTGTGGACGATGTTTGTCTATGGCCACTCGTATATGCTGTGATTGCATAAACTTATGTCCAGTCCCACCGACATTGTATGCAGTTAGTACTTGCCAGTTCACCAGTTCAATACACACTGTTGACGTTCGTTTGAGCATCTTGATGAATTCGTTCATTTTAAACATTCGCGTTTTAAGTACCTTTCACTAGTATAACTGAACTCAACGAGTAAAACGGAGTCAACAATACTTGGGTATGCATTGACGGTCTGGAAAGTACCTAACTTCCAAAGAACGTACTCCCAATACTTTTCTAGTGGAAAAAGAGGAAGATTTTAACCTTACACGTCACCAACCACTCGCACTTGGCCACCCAGTGGGTGAGAACAAGATTCACCTTACGTTTCAAGGTCAAGGTTTCAATCCACCTCACCGTCAAGTTTCACAGTGACTGATTAATGGAGATCATCTCTTCATCATTATTGCGTGCGGAGCTTTACTCTACGATACGCAGAAGCAGAATTTCTATCTGTCGGAGTACATCCACGGAGACGAGGCACATTGATTTGATTTACCTGCACGCGCGATGAGTATGTATAACGTGTTTCCGTTTGTTACCCTTTATTACGCCAAAGTTGTGCCTTCGTGATATGTCCACATTCATTATTTTCGTGTAAAGTGTTATATGTTGAGTATTCTTCGTGGGAGGTAGGGTGGTTGATCTGACGGACGAGATCCATCTCGAAGCCCAATTAGGGATCTTGGTCAGCCGTTCTGTCGACATTATTTTGCAGACTTCCCGCAGATGGAAAGTATTCTTACTCGTGAGCGTAGAGGCATCTTAGGGGTCCACTGCGTCTGGTTGTCTGTGACACTGATCTGTTATAGTGATTGTCGTTTTAATTGATTGTTTATGGTAGTTAATTTACAAGTACCATAAGTATCTATGATCGTTTTTGTATGTGATTATTGTCCATCTTCCCTGCCTGTCGTTAACTCTTTTACAAAGCATACGCTTTTACACTGTGTTGTCACTTGTCTTGTGCATTATCGGATCGTAGATGTCATCGTACTTTTTTACGACCTTCTCTTTTCGTTCCACATTTACTTAGTCATTATTACTTCCGACTGAAGTCATTTGTCTTGATTATGTGTCGTTCAGTATTGTGCTCTTGTCAGACACGTTATTGCTTTCACACCATTTATGTTATAAATGTCCATTATTACTTTAAATATTATTGCCTATTATATAAATCGATTTTACCGTTCTAGAACAGAACGAAAACCCTAGTTGTTGATAAGTACCAAAATTTAGAGTGACTTATTACGATTAATAATATTGACAACAGGTACCATAGATGATTCATTAAGCAAGCAAAAGCTCTTCAGATGGTCAGAGGAAGCAAACGCATTTGCACTTGCAGAATATAAGAAAAGTCGAGAAATAGAAGCTGATCAGAGACGGTTAGAACTTTTGATTGGCAAATTTGACATTTGAGGAGATAAAAAGGATTGAGGGGAGGGGAATGAGAAAAAAATGAGATTAATGCCTGAGGGGAAGGAAAGAAGCGGAAATTTATTAGTGAGGGAAGAGGAGAAAAAAATGAGATAAGCGCTGAATTAGAAGAGTAAACGATTTTCAGCGTGAGTCCGAACAGACAAAATTCGAGTGAAGAGCAATTTCACTGAGAAGCGGCAGAAAAAGAAAGAGACTACTTAAGAAATGAAATGGACGATAAACACAGGAAATCCACAATCCACCAAAAGGACATGGACGACAGACGCTTAATAGTGCAAACGCAATGGCCCTTCACACACTAAATGAGGCCACGCAGCGTTCTAGTTGAACCCACCACAAGCACTTCCGTTGCGCAGGCAGAGCCAGCCCGCCACGACAGCTCTGCCTGCCCATAGCAGCGTCAGGAATATGAGATAAGAAGTTTACATCAGGACTCTCTTCTCGCGAACTATTTGACCGCAAACTTACATCAGACAGATAATTTTCAGGAAATTCCCCTTCAATTTACCAACCCTTATCATCCCCGTTGAAGAGTGATATTCTTCCTGGATCGGTTTGCGGCCACTTGTTGTGTCTTGATTGATACGTGGATAAAGTCTATACTGTACATATTGTATCCAGATTACATACAGGGGACGCATTAGGTATCTCTCCCCCTAGCCATGTGAGACACATGGCTATAATGCTCTTAGGAGCGGCATGCTGCCAAAATCTACCAAAAGGAACAGAAGACCAATATCGAACAGATTCCAACATTACTACTCAATCTAGCAAAATATTTTAGTGATTTCTGTCCAAATCGCCTAACTAAGCTAGATGGCACGATAATCCAAAAATTGAACAGTGTGATGAAGGTCTATTACGTTTACTGATGCGCATTTTGAAAAGGTACTATACGTCTGTAAAACCATACATTTTCTGCAATTTTACACGAACGGACACCGTATTTAACTTAGAAAGACTAGAAACGCCTGCAAAAATTTTAGCCTGCTCACCCCACATGCGCTATCACCGACAAACCCCCCCCCCCTCCCCCCCACCAGCCCGCTATCGCATGAATATGCTGTTGCTTTTGCAGCACACACCCCACACTTCTATAACCCGCAACATCTTTTAGTGCAGAAGAACTGTCTACTACGGGACATAATGACAAATTTACCCAAGGTAATTTTTACAAAGGGAAGCCATTTAACATATTGCACCTATCTGTTTTGGCCCGTGCTCCCTGATCGCGCGATTTTAGTTGCTGGACCCACTAATTATTCAACATCATCACGGTACCTTATAATACACACCTGGGACACGATTCGGGAGCGACGACACCCCACCACTAATTTGGAAATTCACACATTTATACCAAACATCATAACGATAATTATACAACTAATGGGACTCATCCAAATATTAACTCTAGCAGAAACTACAATTCATGGCCAAATTATCCTGACACCCTCACAAACTCGCTCGCGTCGACGAGATAAGCTCGTTGAGTAAATAATACGAATAGACTATTCTAGTCGCTTTTGTGCTACACAGGCTAAATTGAACAGGGTAAAGGAGCTGACAACTCGATAATGCCTTGTGTTGTTCTCATGATTGTACCAAGTCACCGATTGTTCAGAAATGTTCCTAATCGCCCGGGCGCAAGCGCTGCGTTGGTACATACTTGCACGGTCTCACCTGCGTTTGTCCGGCCACAGTGGTAGTACCACAGGGCTGGGACTCTTAAGTTTAACAAGGGATTTGTTAACATATTTTCATGCTTCTCTCTATTTGACTCAGGTTGCAGCACAGTCGGGTCCGGATCTTCGCAGAAAACCGTTGTGCCGGGCAGGGATGTCACGTGTGACAGTTTGGTGGACCTATTGCCACCATTGCCCTGTATTATTGATCTTAATACACATTTTTTTAGAAAGATTCAAGCTTGTCTCCATTCGACTCCAAATTGTGCTATAATAATGGTGCGCTCATTGACATCGAGTGTCCACCCCAGCCCTTGCTGAATGCGGGAAAGAGCGGACCTCTTCAGAACAGCACTGCTAGTAGTGCCAAGCGCGCCAAGCTACTAATATGTCGCCTGATACACCTATAAGGCCCTCAGTTCTACCCTAGTGATGATGATGCTCCTTATTTCAGGGAGTTGTTTGAACAATTAGCACCGACCGATGATACATTCCCCAATTAGATCAGTCTGTGAACAAAACTCCTACAGCACACCCCTTGCAAATCTAGACATGACTTACTCTTAAAGAATTGGGCTTTTGGTTCGAGTAATCCGCGAGAAACGGATTCTCCTTGATGTTCTCAGATTATCGTTCCCGATCCTGTCTGGATCTCGTATATTACGACATGCGCAGATGCCTGCAATGTGCGGGCATATGGGTTTTTCGCGATACCAAAGACAGAGTGCATTCGGCTTCTACTGGCCGGGTCAATAAGGACATCACTCTCTATTGTCGGTCCTGTTTGCTCTGTCAAGAAGTTACGGTCCGGGGTCCATATCATGCGGTTATTCACAGCTGGGTCCGATAGACCATTTGTATAAAATGGCTATAGACATTAATGGGTCCTCTGCTACATATGCTAGAGGGCGACATCCGCAGTCTTCTTTCGTGCATTGCTATGTGCACTCCGCAGCCTGAGCATCCCTTCCAGCAACCTTCCTCTGGCCCGTGTCGCCGCGGACCTTGATGTTAATAACTCCGCAAAAGTTTTCACGGAAAATCTTGTCGGATCTGGGGTCAGTTATATCTGGAATCTGTCTCCAGTTATGACGACCTTAGGTATAGACCGATCTTAAGATCTCTTTTCATCCGCTGTCAATGGGTATGAGGTTAAATAGGAACACACGCAGTTGTTGGTGAAGATACCTCAAGCCCCCCACCCGCTGGGTCGGGTTACCGCTTTGTCTCTTAAGGTCACGCGACGTCCCAATCACAGCACCGGTGGTTTTCACCCTATCAACTATGTTTACGGATGCCCACACGCCGGTCGAAGTCGATAATCCACGACTTATTGGATGCGAGAATAATGAAGAGGAAACTCAAACCACTTATGAGTATTGATCACAATGAGAAAGAGACTCTAGATGCTCGTAGATTAGCTACTGCATCATCCGAACCACTCCCAACGACCCAGCTCCTGTAATAGCAAACAGTAAGGACGTATCGCAGCTCAAACCTTGAGCTGCCTCTTATGTCTAACTCCCTGCGCAAGCTAACTAATCGTCTTTTTTATATGGAGAGGTCCTTTCAGGATCATCTCAAGGAATATCGAAGTCGATACATGTTGATGTTAATGGTAAACATAAAACCTTCCACCTAAAATGTTGAGAGGAATATTACTCACGTCTGATTATTACAATCAGTGTTCCAAGCAACTGACGATCCTACCCATTCCTATTCAACACTATTCTCGTTTGTTCTTGCCGACATCCACGACGGGAATCTTCTTTCGATGAAGATACAACTACATACCAGATGTACACTCCATTCCACTGAGCCATGGAAAGCTGTTACTATTCTTCATCTACTGCTTTGCATGATCAACGTCAGCAAGTCTCTAATATTCTACACACGTATGAGGATGTCCTCACTGACATCCCAGGTCATACGTCAGTCATCCAACATGACCTTATTCTGACTGACGATACGCCTATTCGAGTTCGCCCATATCCTATTCCTTTACACTTTCGTGATAAGGTAGTAAGGGAATGTATGGAGAGAGCTTACTTCAATCTCCTGCCCCCATAAATCCCCTCTTCTTCTTATATGGTAATCATTGGAAGAAGGACAACCAAATACTTCGTCTTTGGTAGTTTACAGGAAATTAAAACAACGTTCAAAAATCGATGCGGACCCTTACTTTTTCGTAGACTTATTAGCGAATTATTCAATGCCTCATTCTTTTCGAAATTTGACCATTCAAATGGTTATATTGGCAAGTGCCATTAACCTAAAGCAAAGCATTTCCGCTTACTCGACGCCACGGGGACTTTTACCAAGGAATTTTATGCATTCGGTTAATGAATGCGCCAGCTCCCTTTTATACGCATGATGCGCCGATATTGTCTCATGTCCGATGTCGATTACATTATATAGATGACATTGACTAATCAGGACTCTGAAGAATGCCCATCTTCCGGGTTAAAATCAATACTTTCTATCATACGGGATTATAACTCACAGCGCAGCCTTCAAAGGCTATTTGTGGATTTCCTGAATCACCTATTCTTTGGTACCGTATAGGTGCGGTTTAATGTATAAGCCGCAGTAATCGTCTTACACCTTAAACCTCTCCGACACTGAGACAACAAAAGTGCGGTCGCTACTTAGGACTAATACCGTTCTATTCTAAATTCATCCCTCAATTGTCTATATAACATGCACCTTTTTTCGTTACTAACCAAAGGTAACAACACATGTACTAATAAAGTGGTCGCAGGTCATCAACGGTGTAGATTATATACAACATTTTTTTCAAATAAGCCTTTATTAGGTAGCTAACAAAGATCTCACCTTTGTATTCGCGTGCTGCTATTCCTACGCTATCGCGGCAGTGTTTTGATAGAGGAACCGGAGGCACCTTATTTCCGAGTTATGTAGTATCCAGACAGCTTAACGACGAGGCGAGATGAAGTATTGTACAGGCATTCCAGGCTCCTCTGCTCATGTCTGGATCCATCAATAAAATGGAACGTTATTCCTCGGCTCACCTTTGTGGTGGCCTCCGACCCGAAGTTTACAGCATTCGAAACAGGGCACGTGCAGTCTCCCGTCGCGTGTTCGACCTCTTGGCTTCACGTTTCATTTAGCGACACCGCGTAATTCCTGGCGAACAGCCTGAGTTTGCAGACTGTTCTATTCCAGCTGCCCTCGTGCACATGGTCGAACTTAAACCATTCCAGATGCGTGATGAAGACTCACTCACCTGCATCAACTTTGTCCATGGTCAAGATTCATACCATGTAGGGCAATGTGTAGTTTGCTAGCTATTCGACTTATATATAAAAACTTTAGAATTATACAGTGAATGGATTATAACTAATTTATATGTGAAGTACAGTTTGATTTCTGAACGGGAACCGTGCTATTCAAGTACCATTATAAATTTTACGTCAGGACCCAGTGGTCCGAGTGACCACTAGAATTCACTATAGTTAAGGAACCAAATACACCCCAATCGAGTTCGGAACGTATAATTCAGACATGGTACAAAAGAATCCTATTCTTGTAGATTTAACTCGTTCTCCAACGAGGGGGGTGGTCTCTTACCAATGAGTGAAATTGAAATCACTTAGAATAAATTAGTAATTGTTAATTAGTTCCTAAATTAAGTCCTATTAATTAGTTAATTCAATTTAATCAATTTGATTGTATTAAAATCACACATCTATCTAACTTTATTAGAGTTTCGCAATAGTGTATTCACGATATCCCATCCATTGCAACACTCACTTTTTAGAAAATGCTCAAACTTACTAGTGTTGGAAATGTATGTGGGTTGCTTTCATCACAGTGTTTCTTGATGCTGTGTTACATTTTGCAAGTTGTATATTTAAAATTTTCTGTTTTATTGCTTTTATATCTTGTCACATCCATATCAGTGTTGTGTTCATTTTCATTTTTGAACCTCATAAGCTTTCAATTTTTATCAACAACAAATTTGGTAGATTATCTTTTATAATATTTTATATGGATTTATTATATACAATTTTCAACTTCATTTTATTCGAATCATTACCCAACGTTCCAAGTAGGTGGTCGAAGGTGGAAGTGTGCTCTTAAAGCTACTAATCCTTTGTTATATTGTTTTCATTTTGTTAATATTCTTGTTATTAATATGATATCAATTAAATAAAACTCTTGTTGTAATTTTGACTCACCTTTGAGTAATAAGTTCGCAAACATTACAGACTTATTTAATTTTCTAAAGGGGAGGTGATAAGGGAGCTGTTGCGTACATTTATTCCCTAGGGGGTTAGTCTTCCGGTCGCTGCAATGTCGCTCCAGTATTATATAGTTTATATTCTTTGGTGCGTTGATAGAGCTACCGCCTGCGTGCCTACCATGCAGTGTGAGTGATAGGACGCAGAGTACTAGTTGTGCGTAGTTTCAGACGTCATGTTAGGGAAGCTGGCCATCATATGTCGAGTGATATCCTTGATATTGGCACTGTGAATGGCATCAGTTGTCTTCGATATTATTGATCTCATGGCGAAGTCACTAGTGGATAGTATAAAGTACGTGTCGCCCCATTTCTTATGGCATGTTTTTATATCAGTACATTAACCGTATCCGGCGCTCCAATTAATGGTTCTAGCGGGAATTCATCGAGAAGACAATTCATAGACTTGGACACCCGTAGTCGCTGGCATTGTGAATCTTTTCGTAGAGGGGAGAATACCTACAAGAAATAAAGTTCCATGAAATTATCATGCTTCATCCATGTATTTTAATATGTCTGTTACTACAATGCCAGAAGCGTGGCATGAGATGGGGAGGAAGGTTTAGTCAAAAACTGGACATCTCTTACCTGTTGTTTCGAGAATTATCGTGTATTGACTTTGTATGAAAAAAAACTTCTATATACTATATATAACGGGATGGGTATGGAAGAAAGTGCTTGAGGATTAACTGAAGTATGATATCCAAGAATTTTTATCCTGGAGTATGGAATGAATAACGTTACCAATGATGTATCGTCCTTGATAGGAAGGTCAATGGGACTTTGATTGAAGCGGAATTATGTATATGGTACCACCAGTTTTTGTGATCCTCAGTCACTTGAGTCAGAGGACTTTATTAGTAGAGAATCTTCAGGAACTTTTTAAAAACGTATTATCACACACGTTGACGTATGATTTTCTGCGACTGTGATGATGTTAGGTCTTGTCCACTCCGTACTATGCTTTGTTGAATAAAAATTATTGTACAGTCACCACCGGACTTCTGTACTGCCAGTACTTTGGCCCAGTTTCAACCCACGTTTCAATTTACTACTTGTTGAAAGTTCCCCTCGATTTGAAGAAATATTGTTGTCATTCGTTCATTATTTACCATTCGCGTTTTAAAAAGTCTACCTCTTCACTAGTGTATTAAACTGAATCAACGATTTAAAAACGGAAGGTTCAACCACTAGCCACTACCTATGGCTTATGTGGAAAGAAAAAATTGAAGTATTAAAACTATCTCAGGGATATTGAGAGGTGTTGGTCCTACGATGTTTATTTGAAAAAAGCTCTTCAAGAGTGATGAACAGGATAGATTACTGAAATCCTGAAGCAGGCACTGCTTTTGAGATATGAAAAGAACTCAGAATCATATAGAAAGAAATTCCGAACAGCTCAAACTTATTTCAGGCTGAAAAACTATCACCCCCCCCCCAATCTTGCTCTGCCTAGACTTGGACAACTATTTGGTAAAAAATGCGAGTAGTTTACTGGCCTCGTGTAAGGATCTGAAAAGCCAATGATAATGATGAGAGGCGACCGTGAAAAGGAGTCCATGCCTCAAGGAAATGAGGAAGTTTATCATGGAAACAAGGAAGCCAGAGAGATTGGAAGCATCTATTGTAACTGTTGTTTGAAGAGATATCAAAGCAGCTCAGGCAGATATTATTAGGACAAATCCATGATGAAGCAGGGTGAAAACCTTCAAATCATTCTCACAAAAACATATTCCTAATATGAACAAACGGAACCATACCACAGAGGAAACAACCAAGATTTTGGGACCAAAAGGACAAAAAACCCTCTAAGATCGGATAAAGACACCATTACCGGAAGGAAGGTAAAGTGGTGTAAAACTTGTCTAATGGAGTATGTAAACCACATTACTTGCGGATCTGCAGACCGGAAGAAATCCTCTCATCATGCTGCATGTTTTTACAACAGGGAATCAGCGGAAGGAATGATAACTTGGCCAGTATAGTCACGAAAGGACCTTCCATCATCCCCCCCCCTTTTGTCTGTGAGGGTAAGTGGACGTGAATGGCACTCAAGTACTGGTGTTTATATGACACAGGATAGGACTTTGATTCAGTTGTGTGCTCTTCTAGTGAGTCTGATCAGAGATACCACAGAAACAGTGGGAAATCTACAGAGGGACGAAATCAAGGGAGCAAGAACCATGAACACTACCCAGTAGCTCGAATTCACATAAGATCTCGCTATGTGGAAGGAGAAATCAAAGCAGCAGTGATGGACGACCCTATTTACCCTTTGATTTTGGGGTGTAGGTATGTTTTCCTTGGAGAACCTATAAAACCTGTAGTTATGGCAACAGTCCAGACCAGGGAAAGCTCCAGGGAAATGGAGGAGAATCCTATCAATACTCATCCAGAAGAGATGAAAAAGGCTCAGGCAGCAGATAGCACACTGAAGCCTTGTTTTGGCAAATTGCCTAAAGCACATAACCCTCCAGAGAAAGGAGACTTGTATATGAAGAATGGCCTACTATACAGAAAAGCTGGAACAGGACCTAAAGGGCATGGACAGCTTGTAGTGCCAAAATCTTACAGGGGGAAGGTTATGACGCTAGGACATGCTATACCCTTCAGTGGACATATGGGAATAGGGGCCACTGGACAAAGGATAGCCTGCCACTACTTCTGGCCAGGAATTACAGAGGACATAAAAAGATATGTAAGATCCTGTCCAGAATGCCAAAGAGTAGCTCCTAAGCATAGGACTGCACCAGCAACACTGGGAGAAATGCCTATTGTGGGAACCCCTTTTGATCATGTTGCAGTAGATATTGTTGGGCCCCTCCCTTGGAGCGAGAAGAGAAACGCTTACATCTTAACCTTGGTTGATACTTGCTCTATGTGGGGAGAAGCAGTGGCCATGTCAGCTATAGATTCAAAGCACGTGGCAGAGGCCCTGTTGACAATATTTACCCGATTAGGTTTCCCGCATCAGATATTGACTGACAAAGGGTCTCAGTTTAAGGGAAAGCTAACACAAGAAGTAATCAGGATATTTCAAGCCAGGCACTATCATTGTAGTCCCTACCATGCCCAAGGGAACGGTCAAGTAGAGCGGTTCAATGGTACGCTAATTTCAATCCTTAGAAAGCTGGCGAGTGAAAAAACTGATATCTTGGGATACATACTTACCCGCTGCACTTATTGCATATAGGGAAGTACCCCACAACTCAACTGGGATTGGCTCCAGCTACATGTGTTGTTTGGAAGACCAATAAAAGGTCCACTTGAAGCATGCTGCGGACCCACACATGCGGGGACTGATGAAAAGGCAGAGGAAACAGTGACTTCCGCATACCAGTACGTCAACGAGTTTGACATCTCGAGTTGAAAGCAGTGTTGAAAACTGGCCAATGATAAACTTAAGACAGGCCAGGGAGGAAGGAAGCATGCTGCGTACTACAAACAAAAAAAGCAAAGGATAGGGAACTGGAGTGTGGGTGAACAAGGTGTTATGTATACTGTTTTGCTAGCAGCAATAATAAATTGCAGATTGGATGGCAGGGACCCTATGTCATACTGGAGAAACTTTCCAGGACCAATTATAAGATTGACAAGAAGGAAAGGAGAAGGTATATCATGTCAATCTTCTTAAAAAATACTATGACAAGGAATCATCAGAAGTTGCACATATTTTGACCCTAGCCATTGCAACAGAAATGCACGGTGAACCACTTCACTCTATGGAGTATCCACTCACAACTACAGAGGATTATGTTCAAGTAAATATTAGTGAACATTTAACTCCAGAGCAGAAGAAGAGGGTTCAGAAAGTGTTGGAAACCCATGTTGATGTGCTCACAGATAAGCCAGGACGGACGAATCTGTTAGAGTACGTACATGATGAAGGTTCCGACCCTACCCCAGTATGCATGAGAACATACCCTATACCCTATGGGAAAGCCCAAGCACTAAGGGAGGAAGTTGATTATCTGTTGAAGGAGAAAATTATCTCGAAGTCAGACTCTCCCTATAGCTCAAGTGTGGTGCTATTGAGAAAACCGAGTGGTGAACACAGGTTATGTATTGACTACGCGAAGCTTAATGCGTATCACAGAATCTCAGGTGGACCCATTACCTGACACCAACCAGTTGTTCTCTACACTGAGTAAGGCTAGGTATTTATCGAACGGTAGATCTAAGCAAGGGGATACTACACAAATACCAGTGAAACCAAGAAGTTAGGAGAATGCTTGGCATTCAGTACATCAGGACGGACACTACGAGTTTAATGTACTCCCCTTTGGGCTTGCAAAAAAATGCTCCAAGTATCTTTTCAAGAATGATGAGAGATGGAACTTATTGGAACCTCTACAAAAAATCCCCATATCATAACTTTATGGATGACATTCTTGTTGCACACAAACACATTTTGAAGAGTCATATAGTAGCGCTCTCATGGTTGTTCGTCAGACCTGAGAGAAAAAAAAAAAAAAAAAAAAAAATCTGGATTGACTGCACGTCCAACAAAGTGCTATATCGGTTGTAAGGAGTTGGAATTCTTAGGTCACACTATTTCTACAGGTCATATGTCTCCTGACCCAAAGAATATAGCGAAGCTAAAGAAGGCACCCAGACCTCAAACGAAGAAAGATGTGAGATCATTCGTGTCATTATGTGGGTTCTATCAGAAGTACATACCCCACTTTAACTCTCTGTGAGCAACTATTAACCAACTTAACGAAGAAAGGAACAGCCTGACAAAATTCAAATGGAATGCTGATTGTGAAAAAAGCTTACACAGACAGAGCTAAAAGCAAAACTCACCAGCAAACCAATCCTTACACTACCCGATATCACACAGGAATTTGTATTAAGGACGGACGCTAGCAGTATAGGGATAGGTGCAACTCTCTTGCAGAAATCAAAAGCCCAGCCGGAGGAACTTTTACCAGTCGCCTACGCCAGTAGGAAGCTGAATGCAGCTGAGTTGAACTACTCGACCATAGAGAAGGAATGTTTAGCTCTAATTTGGTCCATCAACAAATTTTCACCTTATCTGTATGGGACACACTTCATTGTCCAAAGGGATCACCAACCTTTAACATTCTTGGCTGCATCTAAAAAGCTAAATTCGAGATTGTTAAGGTGGAGTCTGCTTCTGGCGCCTTATTCCTTTACCGTGAATTACATTCCGGGAAGAGACAATGTAGGAGCTGATTTTTTTAAGTCGACACCCTAGTACTCTGGAAGGACAGACGCAAAAGAATTAACCACAGCAGGGGTTTACACGTCAGCTATGACAAGTCACAGCTAGGAAAGGAGGGGGCTATGTCGTGAAACGAAGTGTAACCCACTACTTTGTTAATTACTATGTCGAGATACAGATTTGCTTCAACCAATCAACGATCAACGTTCACCAGTCTCTGAGACAGAATAAATTAACGGCCATCTTGTTCACGCAAGATGGCCGATGAAAACTGAATAAAATTAGGCTGTATGAGACCAGGTACAAAACCGGAGGAAACCAATCAACTTGCTCCGCCAGGAACCAACCGAAAGCTTTCCTCAAGTAGTTACTTGACTATATAATCGGGCGGATTTTATGCTAACCACGCAACCCCGAACTTGACGCCAGAGATACAGACTGAAGAGGGAGAAGATGTCACCTTGATTTATGGTAACTTACCTGAGGGCATCGACCTGCAACCTACTTCACTAAGTCGCGTCAAAACCTGGCCAGTTTAAAATCTTAGGAGGGTTTAATTGTGTCCAAAAGAACCTGAGGTCGTATGTTCGAGTCAATCCCGCTGCCTGGAACTCCGCAGGAGCATAGAGGTTGACCAGACTCTACATCTTTGGTCCCCCTCAGTCTTGGGTGGGCTAAAGGAACGATACTCTGCCGGTGGTGTGAACAAACAAAGAAGAACAGACTTAAGAGAGATGAGTACACATTAGTACCATTTCTGTCGGCATTGTGAGCATAGAACTGTCAATGAAGAAAACGTGAATTAGTGTAGCAAGAGACAATAATAAGATCATTGTGGATAAATTATACGTAAATAACAGCATAGCTGATAAACGTTATATCCTTAATTAACAGCACAGCTGATATAATTTTTGTTCCTATAATTGGAAAACGTGTTGTAATATTTATAAATATAAATATTTGTAAATCATATGTAAACTTACCAATTCATTTCATTCCATTTTTTTGCAACATTCACCTTTCAGCACAAGAGTAGATAGTGTATATATACTAAATAAAATATAAGGAAATTGTATTTTGAACGACTTGTCAATTTTATCATTGTTAAGTAAAAATCTGTTTCCTTGCTTTGTTTAATATCACAATTAGTTACACAGCAGAGGTGGCGCTTTATGTCAGTCTCCTCTATACTATTGTTTCGAGATCAGATCATTCACAGCCTTAACTAATTTGTGATACCAGTAGTTCTCTCAGACACTGGGACTTCACCATTTTCTGCAGAAATTCTATTTCTGTAATTTTCAGTACTATACTGATCCTACAGCCAAATAAAACCTCTGGCCACAGCGTACCATGTCTCTTGTTACTTCAACCACCTTCCTCAGATACCTCATTTCTGAGGTTTGGATCTGGCTTTTATGGGTTGTAGTCATTGCCCATGACTCGCATCCATATGTCAAGACTGGGACATAGGTGGAGCGGTATACAGCCATCTTCGTTTTCTTACCAACCTCTCTCTTGCTGAGGAATCCTCGATTTATGGCCTGAAAAAGTCTCCCAGCTGCTGCTTTTCGAATAGCCAACTCTTCTTTGATGCCTCCCTTTCGGTCTATAATAGCTCCGATGTATTTAAAGTGGTCGACCTGCTCCAGGACCTGTTCTCCCAGCTTAATCTGATGTCTTCTTTCTTCTCGTGATATCTCCATGGATTTTGTTTTAGAGCTGCTTATGACCATCCCTCTCTTCTCCAGCTTTTCTTTCCAGACTTGCAGGTTGGATTGGAGATGTGCCTCTGATTTAGCAATCAGGGCAACATCATCAGCAAATGCCAGCTCTGAAATATAGACCTGTCTCATCTTCCAGTACCCCACTGAATACTTTCTTGTTCTCTCCTTACATGCCTTGATGACATCGTCCATAAGGAGTATGAAGAGGTAAGGTGATAGGATATCACCTTGTCTTACACCACTGGTGGTCCTGAACTCTTCTGACTTATGGTTTGCTGTCCTCACATAATTTCTGCAAGACTTGTAGAAGCTCTGTATAGCATGAATCAGAGGTGCTGGAATATTCTTCCTTGCCAAACAATCCCAAAGTTTGCTCCAAGGGACCCTGTCAAACGCCTTTTCCAGATCTATGAAACAAAGATGGATCTCACTCTTATACTCAAGGGTGAATGCATAACTTTGATTGTAATTATGTTCAAGTTCATTGACGAACTACATTTTCTTGTTTTGAAGAATGTCAAATAAAATAATGAAAACTTCAAGGCTGTTGATTGTTCACGTACGTTTTGGAGTAACGACTGAACATATAGAATGAATGACTTATATCCGGCATACTGAAGACTCTCCTGGATTAGCATATAATATAACATCTTCATTGAAGGACTTTAAACTAAAAAAAGAACCAGGATCCCAATTGTTAAGTGAGCTAAGCAACAACTCTGGCGGACTTGAAGCCAGTTAAATAAAACCTATAAAACTCACGCCCCAAGAGAAATAATAAGTAACAAATAAAACTACTCCCCGACTACACTCTCATGAAAATCTGTAAAAACAAAATTCTATACAATGAGCAAAAAAAAGCTGTGGTGAAGGAGTGACATTATAGTGATGGTCAATTTCAGTTGCGCCGCAAGGAATAGGATTAATCGGAGTCTTGGCTGCATCATTCCCTTAATCTTCTTATTTCCCCCCTGATAATCTCTTCCTTGGAGGCCAGACAAAAAAAAAGAACTGTCTCAGTTTCAGAATTAGACTAGGTCAGTTATACCACGGCAATCACTATTATGAAAATATTTTTTAAAATAAAATTTTGCCTAGTTTTGACGAGGCGCGTCCCGTTCAACCTAGTCGGTTATATTGGGCGCATGTCCAAATATAACAGACATTTAGGTCTGATATATATATATATATATATATATATATATATATATATATATATATATATATATATATATATATATATACACACACACTCACATATAGCAATAAGGCTAAGCTACCTTACATTTGAAGTGAAAACAGGTGTACGACATGGTTGCCCCTTGTCAACCGTTCTATTTTTAACTGTCATAGACTGTGTGATGCAACAGACAACAGAGGATATCCAGGGAGGAATAAAATGGACAAACGTTCCATACAATAGAGGATCTAGAACAGTGCTCCGCAGCCGGTGTACCGCCGATGCCAGCCTGGTGTGCAGTGCCACCAGGCAGAATACACCATATAAAGGTGTACTAAAATAATAAGGTGTTAAATATTACGTACAATTTTACAAATAATAAGTTGAGTTATCATCTCTGCTATCAAGCAGATAGTAGCTATTTTCTTATCAATTTTACACTCCGTTCAGTGATAACTGATCATGTTTGTTTTGCGCTTCTCGGCATTGCTAAAATTAAGACGCAGGTAAAACCAAGATGGGCACTGTCAATATTCGTATAGCGAACGCGTGTCATGTTTACGTAGGAGTGCCCCGCGATAAATTATCGACCTGTCGGTATGCACTCGGCTGAAACGAACGACATAATCATTTATGTACACCTTGTTACAAAGATATAACTTTAGATGAAAGTGATATCTTATTTGTAAACATTGCCGAGAGAGTGATCGGATGTTTTCATTCCATATTTGGAAGACATGACCTTTGCATTAATGCACATAAATTTCCTAATGGAAATATTTTGAATTACCCCATCCTAAACACGCATGTTTGAAATTATTGGCCGGCACTCGAGATGTAAAAATAACTACATTTCTAATTGGGTCCTGGTCTAATAGGAAGCAACACATGCCAGGAACGATAGGGGCAATATAACCTGACAAGTTGGTCGGTTAAAAGCACTGTGAAAATTCACTCGTGCCAAGAAGACAACCAGACCTTGCCAGAGTTAAGAACAGTACCAGACCAGACTTTGTTGGAGCATATTGAGGACTTACAGCTCAGGAAAATGCTACCATTTAAACACGGAAAACCTGAATCTGAGGAAACTATGACGCAAGTCAAAGTGGGAACTTATTGCTTACGTAACAACATCCCAGACCAAGTGTTCGAGGCCTCTACAAGTGCCTTTATTTCTCTGAGCCAGCAGTCTGTGAGCATAAAGATTGGCGTAAGTTGTACATTTTGAATTCTATATTTTTTTCATTATTAACATGTGAACTAATACGTATATATCTACATGTGAATATTAATATGTGAAAATTGCTAGTGGATGTCCAAGTCATTTGAGGCTGGCAACATCAGCATATAGAATGATGATTTTATGCACCACCAGTGACAGGGCTGGTGACTGCTTTATTGCGAGTTTCTTATAAGGAACCAAAAGCAGAGGTAGTCTCAAGTTCAATATGAGCAAGAAGACAATGCTGAAAGAAATGATGTACATACTATACTTGTTATATTATTAACCCTTTCAACCAGTGTAAACGTAAAACATATTCACTCTAAATGTAATGAAAGTTTCAACCTTTTAACCAGTGTAAATGTACAACATATTCACTTTAAATGTAATGAAAGTTTCAATCTTTCCAACCAGTGTAAATGTAAAATATATTCACTCTAACTTCCCGAAAGTCTGAAAGGAAGAGCTGGAGAAGAGAGGGATGGTCATAAGCAGCTCTAAAGCAAAATCCATGGTGATATTACTAGAAGAAAAAAGACATCAGATTAAGCTGGGAGAACATGTCCTGGAGCAGGTCGAGCACTTTAAATACCTCGGAGCTATTATAGACCGAAATGGAGGCATCAAAGAAGAGTTGGCCACTCGAAAAGCACCAGCTGGGAGACTTTTTCAGGCCATAAATCGAGGATTCCTCAGCAAGAGAGACGTTGGTAAGAAAATGAAGATGGCTGTTAACCGCTCCACCTATTCCCCAGTCTTGACATATGGATGCGAGTCATGGGCAATGGCTACAACCCACAAAAGCCGGATCCAAACCTCAGAAATGAGGTATCTTAGGAAGGTGGTTGAAGTAACAAGAAGAGACATGGTCCGCAACCAGGCGATACGTCAAGGCCTTAAATCCCACCCCCTGCAGACCCAAGTAGAACAGTCCCAACTAAGATGGTTTGGCCATGTCTGCAGCATAGGAGAAGATCGGCTACCACGACAAGCATGGAAAACGAAGAGCCAGAGATCCACACCCCAGGACGACCCAGAGTCCGCTGGGAGGACAACATTAGACAATCTTTGAAGGACCGAGGACTAGAATGGAACCAGGCCAGGAGGAAGACAGCCGAAAGGATAGTCTGGCGCTCTGTCTTCCAAACCTTTACATCTCACGGTAGAAGGGGAACGACTAAGTAAGTAAGTAAGTAAGTATTTCTAAACGTTTTAGAATTGCTACCATCTCCGCGGTAAAAATCGAAGCCCCTCCAATTACACTGTAACTCTTCTTAATTCCACACTGTGGTACCACTACCCCTGCCCCTAGTTGTCCACTATCGCCCTTGGATCCATCAGTGAATACAGCCATACTTTTTTTATTAGTTGATTTATGAACTTTCTACTTATCATTTTGGCTTCTCTATCTTCTGTGTTCTGTTTAATCTTTTCAGTAAGTGTATAGTCTATGATTGGTGCTTTTAGTTCCCAGGATGGTATTGTGCTTCTATATTTAAAACTATTATTGATTGTGTTTGATAGTTCTTTGAACTGTGTTAGATCTTCTATAGTTCTCCACCCTGTTGGATATCTTTCTTTATTTAAGGGGACGTCCCATACACTTGGTTGGTTTTTGACAAATGCTTTATGTGCTGGGTGGGTTACTTCTTGGGCTATGACTTTTCTTCCCTTTTATACCTTCAAAGCGGACGACGAGAGAACTACGATTTCCATTGGTTGTTGAGTTCATTCATTTTCTGTCAGAAGGAATAGCTTTCACACCATACTGTGCTTGATTCAAAACTTCCATAAATTCTTACTCCGTTGATATTACACCGATTTTCTTCCTACAAGGCTTGTTCAAAACGTCCAATCACTGGAAATGCGGACAAAACAGGGAATTCACAAAAATGTGTACGGACAGTCATTTTTACCCCCAAAATGAGGACATGTCCGCATAAATGAGGACGTATGGTAACCCTATAGAAATATACAATAACGGGTAATTGCAGGCATTCATAGGAACGGAAGAAGTACAAAATAAGACAATAGAAAAACAACAGATGTGATAGGTGTAGTGGTTTTTGATGTTATTGCGTGGTTGCTATGTTACCTAGTGTACTGGATGAGGTCAGCTGTGAAGGCTCCTGAAGATAACAGTTTATGTGAGTTACAGAATGCCTTTCTGCTACCACTTATGACCTCAAACAGACTTATTCTGCTATTATGTATGTTAGCTACGTTTAATGTCTAGGGTAATGAAATGTGATGTGTAGGTAATTAAATACACAGACACACACATGTAAACACTAAGTCTAAATATAATAAGCTCTATAAACAAATCAACTAACACTGGCTTTAGAATTTAAATTTTACAATTTTTTTTTTGAATTTATTTAGTCCTGAACCAAATTTTTCTTCTGGTCAGGACGTATGAAACAATATGTATTTATCAATAAAAGTGCATATATATATTGAATAATCAAATTTTGTACATAGATATATCGTTACATTGGTTAATATTAACACTAACTACAGTGTCTTTGGAAAACTAGCACTGGATGTCTAGTCGGGGTGGTGTCATCATACCCGATCTCTGTTTACAATAGTCATTGTCTTTGAAATATGGAACTGAGGTATAGTTTTTATACACCAGGATTTTGTTTATTTATTTTATTGTGGAAAAATTTGATGAATCCACAGCAGGCCAGGTTTTCAAATTATCTGGCCTGTGACGATGCAGTAAAGAATTCAAGTGGCCCACTCCTCACAGTTGCTGGAGCAAAATGGTAGGCTTCTTAGTCATCCACTCTTGGACCTCTTCAAAGCATCTGGCACTAGCGCAGTGCCAGACCAGAAACTCTGAAACCAAAATTTTTGCCATGTGTCAACACACTGCCTACTGCACCATTTTTACACACAACAAAGCAAAAATATTACAAAGACCGGGTCAGATCTCTCTGACCGACTCAGCACATCTCACCCAGGCGGTATCAAATAGCACTAGTTTCCATGACTGTATTGCATCCGAAATATGTTAATTAGTCTCCTTTTCCATCCAATAAGGTGGGTGATATGTTCCCACTTATCTCAAATATAGATCTGTCTTCTATAGTCTTGGATATGTTTTCCTATATTATTTGTTTGCCTCTAGACCCTGGACTGTCGCTGGGGACCTAGAATAAGCACTCACTTGTCGTAATAATTTTTCATGACATGGCAGTATCAATCACTCAAAAATATTAAATAAAAAAGGTTAATACTTATTCCCTTACCACAATTCAAATTTGAAAACACAGTTACGTTGTACTAGCAAAACTCAGCTGAGCTGCTGGCTAGACTATGGCGTCCCACTGGTAATATATAATATCCATGGAAGTCACACTTCTACATTAACGATCTGTGTATATGGACAGTCTTCAACAAAATGGCACGTGCCTCTACTTTTTTTCTATAATATGAACGCTTTCGTCCAATCAGCGGACTTCCCCTCTACCGTTCAAATATTTAAACTACAATGTCCAATTTAGGTCCAGTTTCTGTCTAGTGTGTAATATATTTATGTCGGTCTGTCCGTCCTAACTTGGTTTTTCCCAAAATTACACTTGGTTTTAGACGAAACTACAAAAAAACTACACAATTTTTTCCCCCACTTACTTATACGATTTCTATGCAAAGTTATTTTTAGCTTCTACCCTCCTTTTTTGCCCCTTGTCCACATGCAGTTTGTTTTTCTGCGTTAGGCTCAAGGACGCGTCAAAAGTGATTTTTGTGAGAAGTATGCACAAATAACTGTCGGCTAGTCTGTATTGAACAATACAGTCTTTCGTCAATATCTTCCGTGTTATCTGTCCGTCTGTGTAATTAAAAGTATATTATTTCTCAGGTAAAGATGGGCTATCAAACTAGCTAGTTTTTATTCTCCTAAACTTATTATTAAGAAAAAAACCTACTTTTTTTCAAGGTTAGTTTTGAAATTTGTTTTTGTACCTTCGTTCACGGCGTTTGCCGCTATATTCAAACTAAAACGACTATTTACCGTAGAACGTCCAAGATACGTCTGTTTCTGACAAGAGCTAAGGTCGTTTTTCGTCCAATTCCTTACATTGTGTCAACTAGTGGCGTAATTTTTTCTTTAAAAACTACAAATTGCGTCTTCTAAACTTTAGATTCAAACACGTGTTCAGACCGTCGCATTTTTTTCTTTTATCTCCGTTTTTACCCCGTCTAAAAGGATAGGCCGTTAGTCTGCATGTTATAACTAGTTAGTTTTCAATGGCGTTAGAAAACGCTGGCGTGGGCGAGAATGTATCAGCGTATCTTACCTATATTTTTATCCCTACATGTTATTTTACCTGTTATCTTTATAATTAGAGGAATTTTAACGTTGCATCACTGTAATTTCACCACACATCTCCCCACCTGAGAACATGCACTAATGCAAGTTCCAAAACCAGTGATACACATAGATAAAATTAACTCCTCACGCCTGCCAACTACTCTAAATTTGATCACAGGGGTGCCTACTGAGGAAATCTGCACCGACATTCTGTGATCCCGGGATATATTCGATATTAAACTGATATTGTTGCAACAATAAAGACCATCTTAACAATCTTGCATTTTCATGCTTGGCCTGAGATAAGAACACGAGAGGCAGGTGATCTGTCTGGACCACATAAGTCCTACCATACAGATAAATTTGGAACTTTTTTATTGCCCAGATTAACGCTAAACATTCTTTTTCGCTTGTGGAATATCCGTGTTCCGCTTTGTTCAACTTGCGGCTTCCATAAGCGACTGGGTTCAGTTCCCCATTGGGTGAAGAGGACCTTTGCAACAGAGTAGCCCCCAGGCCTACATTGCTTGCGTCTGTTCTCACCACAAAGTCCTGAGTCAAATCAGGCAATTTGAGAATAGGCTTGCTAGTGAGTTTTTCCTTTAACTCTTGGAATGCCAATTCACATTGCGCTGATCAAACAATTTTATCTGGATTTCCCTTGCGAGTCAAATCAGTCAGAGGAGCACATATAGAGTTAAAATTTTTGATATATTTTTGGTAAAACCCACATAACGACACGAATGATCGCACGTCTTTTTTTGTTTGCGGTCTAGGTGCTCTCTGCAGTTTTTCCAAGTTCTTGGGTCAGGGGTCATGTTACCCTGATATACAGTATGTCCCAAGAATTCCAACTCTTTGCATCCAATACAACATTTTGTTGGTCTAGCAGTTAAGTTCGCTTCTCTGAGCCTATCAAATAACATATTCAGAGAGTTAATGTGTTCTTTAAATGTTTCTGTGGCGATGAGAATATCATCCATGAAATTTGTGATACATGGATTATTCAAGAGATCCAACAATTTGCGCATCATCCTAGAAAATACACTCGGAGCATTTTTCAATCCGAATGGTAGCATGTTGAATTCATAATGTCCTTCCGAGGTGCTAAAAGCTAAATAAGGTCTAACTTCAGGCTTCACTGGAATCTGGCAATAGCCTTTGCTAAGATCCACCTTCGAAAAGTATTTTGCCTTGTTCAATCTGGCAAATAACTGTTTTGTGTCCGGTAATGGATCCACCTGACCTTCTGTGACAGCATTCAGTTTCCTGTAATCTATGCACAGTCTATGTTCCCCAGACGGTTTCCTCAACAAAACTACACTGGAGCTAAAAGAAGATTCACTGTGAGAAATAATCCCTTCTTTCAACAAATAATCAATCTCCTCTTCCAATGCCTTCTCCTTAGCGAACGGAACAGAATAGGCTCTCATACAGATTGGTGTTGAGTCTACCAGCTTCATGTCATACTGTAGCAAATTAGTATGTCCTGGTTTATCTGTTAACACATCCGTATGTTCCTCCAGAACCTGTTGAACTCTCTCCCTCTGATTTTTAGTCAGGTGCTTACTGACTTTTACCTGTGCGGCTGTCTTACAGGGGTGTAATGGGTATTCATGTGAGGTGAGTGGTTCCTTTTTCATTTCAGTTGCGATAGCCAAGGTCAGTATGGGTTGCCTTCCTGGATTGGTCTGTCCAGATACTTCTTTAAAAGGTTCACATGATATATTTTTTCCTTCCCCTTTTTGTCAATTTTATAGTTTGTTCTAGACACCTTCTCTAGAACCGTATATGGACCTTGCCATCCAATTTGCAACTTATTCTGGCTGCCGGGTAGTAGAAGAAGCACTTTCTCTCCTACAGCTAATTCTTTGTCCTTTGCTTTCCTATTAAAATAAGCTGCATGTTTCTTCCTGGCTTGTCTCAAATTATCATTTGCCAGTTTCCATCCAGATTTCAGACGAGTGGTCAGCTCGTTCACATATTGATATGATGAGGTAACAGTCTCTTCTGCTTTCTCATCTGTCCAGGTCCTTAACAATGCTTCTAATGGACCTTTTATTGACCTCCCAAATAACAGGGTTGCGGGTGCCATCCCAGTTAAACTATGTGGTACTTCCCGATACGCAAACAACGCAGCGGGCAGAAATTGATCCCACATATCAGGTTTCTCATGTGCCAGCTTCCTCAGGATAGAAATGATAGTCCCATTGAATCTCTCTACCTGGCCGTTCCCTTGTGGATGGTACGGACTACAATGAAAGTGTCTGGCTTGAAATAGCTTAAAAACTTCTTCCGTTAGTTTCCCCTTGAACTGTCAGCCATTATCAGTCAAGATTTGATGCGGGATTCCTATTCTTGTGAATATTGTAAGTAGTGCCTCTGCCACATGTTTCGAATCAATTGATGGCAGGGCTACCGCCTCTCCCCACATAGAACAAGTGTCCACCAGAGTAAGGATGTAACTGTTCCTCCTCTTGGTCCGAGTGAGAGGTCCCACAATATCCACTGCAACCCTCTCAAAAGGTGTTCCCACTATGGGCATTTCCCCTAGAGTTGCAGGAGCAGTCCAATGCTTTGGAGCTACCCTTTGACATTCTGGACAGGATTTGACATATCTTTTTATATCTTCCGTTATCCCTGGCCAGAAGTAATGACAAGCTATACGCTGTCCTGTGGCGCTGATCCCCATGTGACCACTGAAGGGAATCGCATGCCCTAGTTCCATCACTTTCTCCCTATATGAAGTGGGAAGAACCAGCTGGTTGTGACCATTTGTTCCAGTTCCGGCTTTCCTGTATAGCAATTTGTTCTTCATAATATACTCTCCCTTGCTTGGAGGTGTGTGGCATTTGGGCAATTTTTTAAAACATGGCTTGAGTGTCCTATCCTCAGCCTGCGCCTTCCTCATCTCTTCTGGATGAGCATTTATAGGTTCACCTTCTTCCTCCTTTGACTGTGACCTGGTCTGCACTGTCGCCATGATCACATGTCTCTCGGGATTCCCCATAAAGACGTATCTACACCCCAATATCACAGGGTAGATTGGTTCATCTATCACTGCTGCTCTGATTTCTCCTTCCACATAGCGAGTTTTCACCGTTATCCTTGCGATGAGAAGTGTCATGAGTGGTATGTCCTTAGTCGCCCCTTGTATTTCCACTGTTTCGGTGGTATACTGACTTGGGTCCACTAGGCTAGCCTTCACAACTGAATCATAATCCAAACCTGTATCATAAAGGCACCTTATGGTGACCCCATTACAAATAACATTCTCACAAACTGGGGGGTGATAAGGTTCCTGCTGTCCATTAGGATTAACCTTTAATCTCTGGTTCCCCGATTTCATTGCAGCAATGTTTGAAGGTTTCCTTTTACAAAATTCGGTGTTATGGTTGTCCTTCTTACACCATTTGCACCACCTCTTTCCTTGGTAAAAAGGTTTTCTTTCATTATATTTTTGGTTATTGAACTGTGAGTTTCTATCACGATAATCATTTCGTGGCCTATCAAAGTTTGTCCTTCCTTTATTACCGTGTTCTCTGGTATCAAATTTATTAAAGTGCTGTCGGGCTTTAACATTTTCTATATGTTTCTTTTTAGAGCCAACTACCTCTGCCTGGGCTGATTGTACCTCTCAGCAACATTCAAAACCTCCCCCAACCTCTCTGCACCTTGTTCCATGAGAAATTTTCTCAGGTCTGGAGCCATGGACTCTCTTAATTGCTCTATCATGATCATTTCTTTGAGATCTTGGGTCTTCCCCAGAGCAGTCCATTTCTCCAAATAGGTTTCCAGTCTGGCAGAGAATTGGTGGTATGTCTCCCCAGACAAAAGTTTGGCATTTCTAAACTTCTTACGATAAAATTCACCATTCCTTTCATATCTCAATAACAGAGCCTGCTTTAGCATGTCATAATTGTCTTGGTCGTCTCTATTTATTTTAGCAAAAACTTCATAAGAAGTACCTCTAAGCCCCTGGGATAACTTAAGACTCCACCTCTTTCTTTCCAACCCATACGTAGTAGCCAATAGTTCAAATCTACTTAGGTACCCCTCTATGTCATCGTCTTTCTCAACAAAATGGGCTAAATGAAACCCCATAGCTGAAGTTGAGGCTCCCTGACTAGGCGTGGCATCGGAGAAAAAGGGGCTGGCACCATTTTCAGGAGCACGGCCTTGTAATTCCAACTCCCTTATTCGTAACTCGTGCTCCCTGTGCAATCTCCTATCTTCTGCCTCAGCAGTCTGTCTCTTTTCCTCTGCTTCCCTTTCAGCCTTTTTTTCTTCTAATTGGAGCCTCTTTATTTCAGCCTCCCTATCTGCCTCCAATGCCCTAGCCTCCCTGTCAGCCTCAATTTGCAGCCTTTTAAGTTCTTTGTCAGCCTCAATTTGTAACCTCTTCTCTTCAGCTAACCTCCTATCTTCCCTTTCAATATACTTGTCACATTCTGACGTCACATATTGAATTAAAACCTGACCATCCATGTTCATTTCCTTAGCCGTCAGCACAGCAGCCGATCTGAATTTGGCTAGATCTGCCATACTATATCACACAATTTAACAATGACTAAGGTAAATTACAAAATCTAATTACTAAGGTAATATACTAATTAATTAATTACCACTGGCTGTGAAGATTCATCAACTTTTATTTTCCACTTTTAATTTTAGGGACACTGTTAAATTTATACAACTTATGCCCATAATAGTTTAATTCCCGGACCAGGAGACCCTAATATCTTTGGTAAATCTAAATCCCTGACAAGAGCTACCCAATATGTGTAGTGGTTTTTGATGTTATTGCGTGGTTGCTATGTTACCTAGTGTACTGGATGAGGTCAGCTGTGAAGGCTCCTGAAGATAACAGTTTATGTGAGTTACAGAATGCCTTTCTGCTACCACTTATGACCTCAAACAGACTTATTCTGCTTTTATGTATGTTAGCTACGTTTAATGTCTAGGGTAATGAAATGTGATGTGTAGGTAATTAAATACACAGACACACACATGTAAACACTAAGTCTAAATATAATAAGCTCTATGATCAAATCAACTAACACTGGCTTTAGAATTTAAATTTTACAATTTTTTTGAATTTATTTAGTTCTGAACCAAATTTTTCTTCTGGTCAGGACGAATGAAACGATATGTATTTATCAATAAAAGTGCATATATATATTGAATAATCAAATTTTGTACATAGATATATCGTTACATTGGTTAATATTACCACTAGCTACAGTGTCTTTGGAAAACTAGCACTGGATGTCTAGTCGGGGTGGTGTCATCATACCCGATCTCTGTTTACAATAGTCATTGTCTCTGAAATATGGAACTGAGGTATAGTTTTTATACACCAGGATTTTGTTTATTTATTTTATTGTGGAAAAATTTGATGAATCCACAGCAGGCCAGGTTTTCAAATTATCTGGCCTGTGACGATGCAGTAAAGAATTCAAGTGGCCCACTCCTCACAGTTGCTGGAGTAAAATGGTAGGCTTCTTAGTCATCCACTCTTGGACCTCTTCAAAGCATCTGGCACTAGCGCAGTGCCAGACCAGAAACTCTGAAACCAAAATTTTTGCCATGTGTCAACACACTGCCTACTGCACCATTTTTACACACAACAAAGCAAAAATATTACAAAGACCGGGTCAGATCTCTCTGAACGACTCAGCACATCTCACCCAGGCGGTATCAAATAGCACTAGTTTCCATGACTGCATTGAATCCGAAATATGTTCATTAGTCTCCTTTTCCATCCAATAAGGTGGGTGATATGTTCCCACTTATCTCAAATATAGATCTGTCTTCTATAGTCTTGGATATGTTTTCCTATATTATTTGTTTGCCTCTAGACCCTGGACTGTCGCTGGGGACCTAGAATAAGCACTCACTTGTCGTAATAATTTTTCATGACATGGCAGTATCAATCACCCAAATATATTAAATAAAAAAGGTTAATACTTTTTCTCTTACCACAATTCAAATTTGAAAACACAGTTACGTTGTACTAGCAAAACTCAGCTGAGCTGCTGGCTAGACTATGGCGTCCCACTGGTAATATATAATATCCATGGAAGTCACACTTCTACATTAACGATCTGTGTATATGGACAGTCTTCAACAAAATGGCACGTGCCTCTACTTTTTTTCTATAATATGAACGCTTTCGTCCAATCAGCGGACTTCCCCTCTACCGTTCAAATATTTAAACTACAATGTCCAATTTAGGTCCAGTTTCTGTCTAGTGTGTAATATATTTATGTCGGTCTGTCCGTCCTAACTTGGTTTTTCCCAAAATTACACTTGGTTTTAGACGAAACTACAAAAAAACTACACAATTTTTCCCCCACTTACTTATACGATTTCTATGCAAAGTTATTTTTAGCTTCTACCCTCCTTTTTTGCCCTTGTCCACATACATTTTTGTTTTTCTCTGCGTTAGGCTCAAGGACGCGTCAAAAGTGATTTTTGTGAGAAGTATGCACAAATAACTGTCGGCTAGTCTGTAATGAACAATACAGTCTTTCGTCAATATCTTCCGTGTTTATCTGTCCGTCTGTGTAATTAAAAAGTATATTATTTCTCAGATAAAGATGGGCTATCAAACTAGCTAGTTTTTATTCTCCAAAACTTATTATTAAGAAAAAAACCTACTTTTTCAAGGTTAGTTTTGAAATTTGTTTTTGTACCTTCGTTCACGGCGTTTGCCGCTATATTCAAACTAAAACGACTATTTACCGTAGAGCGTCCAAGATACGTCTGTTTCTGACAAGAGCTAAGGTCGTTTTTCGTCCAATTCCTTACATTGTGTCAACTAGTGGCGTAATTTTTTCTTTAAAAACTACAAATTGCGTCTTCTAGACTTTAGATTCAAACACGTGTTTAGACCGTCGCATTTTTTTCTTTTATCTCCGTTTTTACCCCGTCTAAAAGGATAGGCCGTTAGTCTGCATGTTATAACTAGTTAGTTTTCAATGGCGTTAGAAAACGCTGGCGTGGGCGAGAATGTATCAGCGTATCTTACCTATATTTTTATCCCTACATGTTATTTTACCTGTTATCTTTATAATTGGAGAAATTTTAACGTTGCATCACTGTAATTTCACCACAATAGGCATAACGGGGAATCGAACCCAGATCGGCAACACGGCGTCGCTGCGGGAGTGAATCTTTATTTTTTTTATTTAGAACTAATTCAGAACATTCTCTCACCGTAACCTTGTTTACCAGCTTTGTTTATTAAAGAAGGCTAACTCTGCTAAATACACGTAAGTGATGATTTAAGTCTAACAGAACCATCCTGAGCAACTACTTGTTCGGACGGCGACACTGAGAGACATGAAACTTACAACAGCCTGTTAAGGACACCGGGTTTGTTCGGGTATGAAATGTTTTTCAGTGTTGTCCTATTACTATATGGGAGTTAAGATGTATGGCGTCAGCCTCGAATTCTAGAGGTACGGGGTTTGATTCCCAGTGGAAGGAATATAATTAATCGAAAATGTTTTTTTCAGAACCAGTGGTCCTAATGATGTCATACTCCCCCTAGGTCTCATGGGTGATCGGATGCCTAACCTTCTCGGATAAGGACGAAAAATTAGGAGGTCCCGTGTGCAAGTTGTGAACGTTAAAAATCCAACGGCAGTTGGAAATCGTAAAGAGTAAGCCTTAAGGCCGCTACCCTGGCAAAATTTAAAAATTAGAAACTACCATCCTTGAATATTTATAGAATGTGTGATTCCTATATACAAACATTGGGATTCTCGCCGGTGCTACGGGGTTCGTGCACTGTGCTGATATCCTCCTTGTTTGATCTAATGGAGGAGATCAGAGCACTGATGGAGTTGTCCTTGTGCAATGAAGATAGTCCTAATAACCAAACCAAACCAAACCTATTACATAGCTCTGACACACAGAGAACCACAAAAACAACCACCAGAAAGACAAAGACTTTCATGAATGGGTGCTTGTATAACATAGGATTGAAATGGTATTGATAAGACCTCCAACGGTATGAACCAGGCAGGTGCCAGTGGAACTAGAGACGAGAAGAGCACGCCGGCTGCGGATATGATACGCACTGAGCAAACGGTAGCAACACAAGACAATGTTTGTTGTGGAATACCCAGAGTAAGACAGATAAAGGTAAACCACACACACACACACACAAACAAACATACAATGAAGAAAACTGAAGACATAAATGAAAGAGATAAAAAAAGACATGGGTAGGTCTTAAAGACATGGCACCTGACAGAAACACCTAACATGAATTTATTGAAGGTCAATCCTCTTTAAGGAGATTTAGGTGATGGCGGACAGAAAACCAACACCTGCTGGTTGGCATTTTCATTCCTCATTGCGTCGTTTACATTTACAGAAAACGTCAACATTTATTTTATAAACGCCCACTGACGTTCCAGATTATATTTTATTCATTCATATTTTATGGTTTGGCCGCTGTAGTTCATGTTAAGCGTCCCTTGACAGCTGCGTATGCTTAAATGAACTTTAGAATATTTAACCATTTGGTATTACCTGTCACCCACGGGACATACGTAAGGATGATTTATACACTGCATTTTGAATCTTTTCATTGAGGCTTCGTAAATTCTGCAATCATTCTTATCTGTATATTCCTTTCTTTCTTTTACGTTATCGACCTACTCAGTTTTTTTTCCGGGGGAAGAAAGAAATATGCAGAAGTTCGAAAAAAAGTTCAAATTATCATTTATTGTTAATATTGCCATATAAGTAAATACGTAGTGTTGTGCAGATTCTGTAATTTCCCGCACAGTTTGTCCACACAATCGTACATAAATCTATAATTTCACGCGCAAAATATCTATAAAATCATGCGTAAATTGCCAATAGAGTCCTTTTTACGTTGTTCCCCTAAATGACTGTGACGTATAATGGAAATATAGCCTACAGTATCTGACAGTCTTTCGTGACCTCGTTGGCGTTCTATGATTCGTTAGCAAAGCCATGCATTGACAGCCTGCGTTTACTCATTCTTAATCCACGCCTCTTCTCCTTGAGACGTAAACAAACGAAGTTGTTTATCAACTTCCGCGACCTGCCAGTCATAACAGGGAGCGAACCACGTTTGTTTACCTGAGTTTCTCACGCGAGCTGATCTGTCAATCATCGGATATCAGACAGACAGTGAGTGAATAACACCGGACCTTTCGAACTGAGACGCTCGGGCAGAAATATCTTCCCGAGGACCAGTTGATGTTCATACACTCAGGGGGAGTTAACGCTTTGATCTCCAGAAGCAGGCTAAATCTCGGAAGAAACCCGTTACACGGTTTCCCAAGTCGCTGTGTCCCGAACCCCCGACCAGAGTGACCGTGCGTGGTAACGGAATTCTTCTCTATGGGCTCAAGAGTGGTGAAAATTAACACTATAGAGATCAATAATAACGAAAATATAAACTTGTGTCTTCCCAAACCAGATATCAGTGGTGCGCTCAGCAATTTTTCTGATAGTCTTCGTAGTCTAGAACCATTGTGGAAGATGTTGTTAATAGCATTACGTGGGGATTTTCCTTCGATTTTTCTGGTATTTGTGCAACGCCGACTAGCAGTACAGACCGTGGAAACCATTTTATCTTGGTGAGGTTTCTGAATTCTGCTACGCTTACAGTTTATAGGATTCATGGATCGTTGAACGCTGAGTAACGTTGAAAGCACAGTTTATTTACGTTACAATATGATCACACTGACATAGACGACATACATGAAAAGTACAAGCATTAATCACAGCGCCTAGTGGCGCCCACCTCACAGAAATACACATCCACCATGTTCCTTAAAGAACTGCGTTCCCCGCAGTTATACATATGGCCTCACGGACCTCACATACGGCCTCATACATATGGCCTAATCCCTCAAAGACTGCTAATCATCGCAGTACTATTAAAATGCGGCCTTACAAAACCCTGCCTTCAAATAGCGGTGCACTTCCTATAGAAGATGCACATCAACGATTTTCCTCAAAAGACTACGTCTCCCCTTCTCAACAAAGGCTGCTCCCCGGCAGTTGAATAATCATCGTCATCGCTATCCCTTCTTAAGGCCTAATAATAAATAGTGGTGCACTTCCTATAGAAGATGCACATCCACAATATTCCTCAAAGGACTGCGTACTCAGCAGTCTGCAGTAATATAGCCTGCACAATATATATGGCCTAATCTCCTTCACAAAACTGTCTATGGCCTACAAAGTAATCTCTCTACCTCTCAGACTCTTCATAGCGCCTAATTGTAGACTAGTGGTGCACTTCTCATAGAACGTGCCCAATAACAAAATCTCTCATAAACTGTCACTGCAGTCATAAATATTATAGTAGATTCCATCTTCAAATAATCTAACACATGGAAGAATATTCAATACAGGAAGAATATTCAAATACAGGAAGAATATTCAAATACAGGCCTGTGCAAAAAGTCTCCACCGAGACACACATTGTGAAAAACACTATACATCTTCACCGAACACTGGTCGGGAACACACACTTAGAAAAAACACCAGGGTTGACTTCACTCCTTCAACGCCAAGAACCCCGACTGCTAGCGGTCACAAAATCTCCCGCCTAAACAGTCACGGGACTTCGCTGTTTAACGCAGCTCAGTCCCTTCACGGTTAAGCCGTGAGAACTATTTACAGTTCTACAATACAGAACAGCGCTCATGACGCTATCTGTACACTATGACCTCTATTATATATTTGTTAACCCAATTCACCGTTAATCAAGTCTACAAGTGATGTAACCCTTAATTTACTCTGTCCAACCCGTATACAAAGGATCACCTCCCTTTTTGACCTTAACATACTACCACCACCCCCGGAGAAAAAAATGATTTATCATTTTTTTGACAAGAACTACATCAAAGAAAAATGAGGGGTCAGCTAAGCTCTAATATACTCATACAAAAATTAGCTTATGTTAAGGTTATAATAATACATCGACAAAAAATATAAGCAAGTGTACAATAAAACAAATTATACACAATAATCTGCTAAGTACACTAAATAAACAGTTTCAACAAAGTTAACTATGATCACTGTAGACCAAATAGTATACAATAACTAGAAAGTAACAGATAAGATCAAGCAAAAGAAGCATGATTAACACCAAAAATTAGCAATGAAATCAATATAGGAAGAAATCAATAATACCATATGATAACAATCAAGTAAATCAATTCCTTACATCAAACTAGATACAACCGACATAAATAGCTACCTCATACCAAACCATATAATCAACATAACAATCCTAAGGAAGGAAGTATAAGAAGTGTAAGAAGTAAACGATATGCAAATAGAATTAAGTGACATTTAGATGAAACATAGAATCATCACCAAAGTATAAACCGCTCCTGAATAAATCCAAGAGAAAATATGGAATGAAACAAAGAACAATCCGTAAAGGAAGAAAGGAATACAAGAAATGAATGTATAGAAAAGAGGCAATACTACATTCTAATAACTATTTAGACAAACAATGTATTGTATAAAAAATACAATCATGACCGAAAATCATACAATAACGAGACAAAGTATATATGTAAATATACCATAACACAAAAGCAAGCTATAATAAATAACGCATAATAAATGATTTAGCCAAGTTACAACACTTATTCATAACTAAAATGAAATATCACAGGCATCACACACAAAAAAGTGTGATATGTAAAAACACAAATATCACAATCTCAAAAGAAAAAAAAAATTATTATCTTTTTCTCTTTTTTTTTTAAATGTAGAAATATCAATATATATTATTACTCCTAGTGTACAATTAAGCACTGGACACATAAAAAATACAATACTTTCACAAAGAAAAACAAATACATTTTCCAAAATTACAATACAAAAAAGTTTCTTAACGTTAAGTTAAATAAAAATAGTATTTTAAAGTTTTACAAGTTTCAACCTGTAATTAATAAATCAAAAGTGAAATGAGCTTTAACAAAATGTGAGACATAAAAAAAATATTCCGATCTCTAAATAAACACAAATGAGCACCTATAAAGACCACACTATAAACATCATACCAACTTGCAAATATAAACATAACAAGTCAGACTACTAAACTCTTCAACAAACAACAGTATCTGCTATCTCTGACAATTCTACATATATAGTTTAGTTCCAAAATAACATTTCACAACACAACAATTACTTCATATAACCTTTGTATAAGGTAATATATTAACTAAACATGGAATCAGATACGAAAAAGAAAAACAAATTTAGTAACCAAAAAACTCTCTGAAAGCGACTAACGCATATTCATAACCAATGAGTTTGGGCTTAGGGCTGGCAATCTCATTATGTAAAAAACTATTCTATCAATTAGTCCTGCAAAATCATATCAATGTTTTGATGTATCAACTTCACAACAGACCACATATGGTCAAACATAATATGAGCAAATGAAATAGTCTTCAGACTAGTGTATGTAAATACAAAAAAATCCATAATTTCATCAACAACAAAAAATAACAATCAAAGACAAGTCGCTACAAAATGAAATGTTACAATTCATTACAATGATAATGCGTACAATGTTTATCAACAATACAATTATGTAAATAACAAGATAGAGTACAAATAATGCATAAATATGGACATACACAATATCCAATGTAACATTATACAATGCAATCATATTATACTATACAATAATACATTATCGTTAAAAAAAAATCAAGTATAAGAAACATTGTAGCAATCTTGAATCAATTCCAAAAAAAATAAATAAATAGGTCACAACTCCGGTTGATAGTATTCTGTAAACCGCACGGGATAACATCAAATAATACTGGGTCAACATACTGGCTGGGTTACGCTTGACTGAGCACACGGTCGTAAGGTAACAAACATTTCTGTCACAGCTAAGGAAAAACAGACACGCTGACCTTTATCGCATAGCTGCTACTGTTGAAAAATACAAATGAAAATCTTCGTTTTAATCAACTGTAAGATTATAATGAAAAAACGGATAGGTTAACTAGACAGTTACCTCAACCATGGTTATAAAAACCTCTGGTTTCCATATGATGTCACCAACTCTTCAACACACAGTATTCAACCCAGGAGACGTGGGTCAATGTGACCGAAAATGACGGTCATCACACCAGTAGTAGGCTGAAATAAAGTTACATTCACAACAACGAGATACTCTCTCGTAATCAAAAAAACATAACAGCAGTAGTACTTAAGACATCAATAGTTACTGTTACTTTATTTACTACCAGTGACTTTGGGATTTTGTTGCACACAGTTAACCTGGTTATGTGTAGTAATATTTTGAGAGTTATTATCTCTATTACTATTCCCCTTATTATTCCATTTGTTCTGCCTAGAACTGCAGTTAGCATTGTTATGCTTAACTTCTCCCCTAGGATAGAAATATCTGGTAAATGAATCTTGTCGACTCCTAGAACAATTATTATCAGATTTATAATCTTTAATGTAACTATCCCTACCATAATTTCTCAACTCTTCAGAATCAAACTTTTGAGTTCTGTTAGACTGTCTCTGGTTTCTTAGAGAGGAAAAACTACCATTTGAAGGATTCCCTTGGTACTTTCCAACAATATGGTTCTCTTTTACCAAAACTGTTTTTATTCCTTTCTTTGGTAATATGCTTATTTACTGTATCACCCTGTCTAAATTTGGTATGACCAGTAGTAAAACTGATCGAATTCTTATGGTTACCTACATGGTTTGTTATCTTTATTACCAGAACTGGATATTACACATGAAGTATCTTTGCTGGTTTGACGCCAATAGTCATTAATTTTCGACGCAGCGTCTTCCGTACGTGGGAAATTGTATTTGCCACGCCGGGATTTACGTCCATCATGTTCGATTTTCGTATTCGCTAAGAGTGTATAGGGCAGGTTCTTTGCTTGTTTTACTTCCTGATAAACATCCTTCTGTCTACTATTGTCAACATTGACAGTAGACAATCCTTTGATGCCTAAAACAACATCTACCAAACCATGCACTCTTGTTCTCAGTTCAGTAATTTCAGCAATATTAAGAGATATATCCTCGCTTAGTTTCTTATTTAAGTTATCACATGTCATAAATTTATATCTCCCTTCTGTAAGTAACTTCTCAATCTTAACCATTTTCTTTCTCTGCACCGTTAACTCTTCTAACCTCTGCCTATCATCCTTTTCTTTAATTGTTCTCCTCTGTGGTTCCAATTTTATTAATCTCTTCTTTTGCACCTCTTCTATCTGTGGCTAAAGTAGGGCCGCTTGAGCCTGAAGTCCCTCAACTTTAGCAGCTTGCTGCTTCAACTCATTAATCTTCTCGGGAGATACATTATTTTTTTCTTTCAGTTGGCTACTAAGAATATCATTATCATTGAACACATTATGGAGCATATCTATATACTTCTTCTCACTTACATTGCTATCAATCTTTAACTTCTCATACATTTCTCTCTTATTTTCAATCTCCTGCTTGAGATTAGTAATCTCGCCATTCTTATATCCTATCTGAACTTCTAAGTTTTTAACTTTACTGCATTCAGAGTCTAATGCTGCTTTCACACTAGAAAGCTCCAAGTTTGATTTATGCAAATCACTTGTGAGTTTAGACACTGTTTCTTGTAGTTTTCTCTTCTCAGCTATATCCTGCAAGAAAATCTCTCTTTCCTGAAGCGCACTCTGTTTGATTACTTTTATCCGCTCCTTCTCTTCTAATTCATTTTTGTTATCATCCTGCATGTTATTGCAGATTATCTTGTGCAAAACCTCATGCATAAAATTGTGTCTAGCCTCAGTATAATTGTACACCATCGGACGTAGGCATTCTAACAACCTTGCCAAATCTCTAGCCAAGATAACTTGAGGAGCTGACTGACAGTTATCGTCAGTAAAATAATTTAAAGCTGCTACCACATTAAACAAAAAACCATCCAGCACGTATCTGTCGAGTGACTGGCCTCGTAATTCCTCAAAATATTCTCCTTGTTCAGCTAAATATTCCATTATAGGTCTCATGTCCTCAGGATCCAACTCATCATTCATATCCATCTTGATTCAAACACTGAGTGTACTAAATTTATAGACCACTTATAATTCTCATAAGATTATGTCACGTAGCCATCAATCAATTATGCATCAAATCTCACAATAATACGCTATCAACATGCAATATTAAATAGAATAAATAATGATAACTGGAAGGCTTGACAACATCATACAGAGACACACTTTTCACACAAAAACCACTTATCTTGTAAGTAGAAAACCGTTCCGTTCTTTCTCTGTTACCACTGATGAGCATCAGACAACACACCATAAGCACACTCCCTTGTGGAAAGTTCCAGGAACAGCACTAGACTCGTCGTCAACTGTCACCTCTGGTACTTGACGAAGTATCAAACAAGAAACTTGACTGCTGCAAATATGTTATAGGAAGCATGTAAACATTAGACACATCACCGTGTCACCGATTACAGGTTACCAGCGACACCAAACTGTCTGTAAGCAATGCAGGTGTCAAAAAGGCTTGAAATGTTTTAACGATGATTCATTTAGGCTGGAAATAAGTATCCCTGTCATAGATGACTGTCATAATCATCTGTTCCTATCTTATAATAGTCCACTCATTGCTACTGTCATATGTAGACTGGCCCGTAGGCATAAAGGACGAACAACACAGGTAAAGCTGACCTGGATTCTAAACCGAAGCCCCGCCCACACATGGCTAACTACTGTCACAGATGAGAGAACTTATTAGTGCACACGCCACACACAGGGCACACTAATAAACAGGTCAAAGTCTGGTAGAAACAATATTACCACGTGAAATCCTGGGCCTTAAGCCCGAAAAGTTGGCACTCTACTGATAATGCTGTTCATTAACAACTGACTGTTAGTTTATATCAGTTTGCTGGCTGATATTCCTGAGTCTATTTTATATGTATGTATACGCCCACACAGAGCTATAATAAAGGAATAGGTGAACGTTACGTTCTGAATATTATGCCTGAACACAGCATCCTTGTGATCTTATCCTTTCAGCGCGAATTTTGCAGGTTTTAAATTCCAACTTTACTGAAAACCACCACTGATAATTCCAGTTAATTCATACTGGGTACATAACTGATAATAGTCGAGTTTGATCACCACTGATACCGCCGATGTGATTCCTTCGGTTGATAAAGTTAGTGTTATTGATATTGTGTGGTTAAGTGATAAAGGCATAACTGGGTTCTGATTATATATGCCACGCCCCCTCAGGGCTATTTGTAAATATGTCACTACTGTTCCTATGCCTAGTCTGTTCAAAGTGGGTGTGTACTGATACATTCGTCCACCACAATAACAGACATAGGATTCATGGATCGTTGAACGCTGAGTAACGTTGAAAGCACAGTTTATTTACGTTACAATACGATCACACTACCATAGACGACATATAACATAAAGTACAAGCATGAATCACAGCGCCTAGTGGCGCCCACCTCGTAGAAATACACATCCACCATGTTCCTTAAAGAACTGCGTCCACCGCAGTTGTACATACGGCCTCAAATACGACCTCAAATACGGCCTCATACATATGGCCTAATCCCTCAAAGACTGCCTTCACCGCAGTTATAAATATGGCCTGTACAAAACCCTGGCCTTCATAATAGATAGTGGTACACTTCCTATAGAAGATGCAATCAACGATTTTCCTCCAAAGACTACGTCTCCCCTTCTCAACAAAGGCTGCTCCCCGGCAGTTGAATAATCATCGTCATCGCTATCCCTTCTTAAGGCCTAATAATAAATAGGGGTGCACTTCCTATAGAAGATGCACATTCACAATATTCCTCAAAGGACTGCGTACCCAGCAGTCTGCAGTAATATAGCCTGCACAATATATATGGCCTAATCACCTTCACAAAACTGTCTATGGCCTACAAAGTAATCTCTCTACCTCTCAGACTCTTCATAGCGCCTAATTGTAGACTAGTGGTGCACTTCTCATAGAACGTGCGCAATAACAAAATCTCTCACGAACTGTCACTGCAGTCATAAATATTATAGTAGATTCCATCTTCAAATAATCTAACACATGGAAGAATATTCAATACAGGAAGAATATTCAAATACAGGAAGAATATTCAAATACAGGAAGAATATTCAGATACAAGCCTGTGCAAAAAGTCTCCACCGAGACACACATTGTGAAAAACACTATACATCTTCACCGAACACTGGTCGGGAACACACACTTAGAAAAAACACCTGGGTTGACTTCACTCCGTCAACACCTTTCCCCGAATGCTAGCGGTCACAAAATCTCCCGCCTAAACAGTCACGGGACTTCGCTGTTTAACGCAGCTCAGTCCCTTCACGGTTAAGCCGTGAGAACTATTTACAGTTCTACAATACAGAACAGCGCTCATGACGCTATCTGTACACTATGACCTCTATCATATATTTGTTTAACCAATTCACCGTTAATCAAGTCTACAAGTAATTTAACCCTTAATTTACTCTGTCCAACCCGTATACAAAGGATCACCTCCCTTTTGACCTTAACAGTTTAGTGTCTAATTAATACACTAGACGCGACTGATAAATGACAGAAAAGAATTCACGTTATTTCATTTTGTGTAGTTATTATAAGTGACTATTATTTAATACCATACGATAACAAACAGCCGCCGACAATCTAATAGCTATTAACGACAGGCGATATTTTTTAAGTGCGCGTATGGATAATTGAATAATAATTGACATTGTGAGCTGATCGTTAACGCGCGCGCAGAGGGGCGGGAAGGGTGCATACCTTCGTCCTACCTGAAAGTAAAGAGCGGGAGAAAAGCTGACTGTATAGTTGTAAATTAAGTCCCCGTGTGCCTTTTAAATTTGATCAAAACTGACGGAGTGGGAAAGAGATCATCTCGTCCCCGTCCGTGTATATATAGAATAGTAGCATTGTTTTTCATAAATGTCCCGTTTATTTCTAGCAGACCTAATCAAGGGCGGCAAGCGGTCTATTTTGGTCCTTTTCCTTCATTTACTGATTGGATTAATGTTGTCTTTCTTCTTGGCTTACGCGTCCCCAAGTTCATTTGTGAACAGGATTGGCCAAAGAGACAATTGACATTTTAAATGATAAATTTAACTGGACTTGCATATCCCAGAAATAATTTGTTAAATTTTATCAGCCCACAGGGTTGTGAAAATAATCTCACTTCTGACTTTTGATAGTCGTATTAGTGGATTTATCCAGAAAGTTATGCTGTTTCAAAAACGGCACTCACCACAGAGCCAGCCGATAGGATTTACCATTATCATCATTTATCATAAGTAACTGTTTTTAGCAACCAGATGTTTCCAAATACTGGAAGTATTTTCTACTGTTTACTGTGAACACAAAATCGCGGTTTCTATATTAACCATTTGAGGTGACATTTGTATATCCAGGAATACACCACCAAATTTGGCGCCCCCTCATAAAATCTTATTTGTTATAGAGGATAAACTGCGGCCAACTTGGATAATACCCCTGACATTCTGTATATTCAGGATTCAGTGTAATTCCAAAAGGATATCACCAAGAATAGGGTAAGCGCGATTGAGTGGCCACTGTATAACAGAGAGAGAGTATAACAGAGAGAGTGAATATTTTCTTTGTTACAGGAAAATTGTATCATCTTTGATAATGCTTAAACTTGTTTACTTTATTAGGTCAGACCCATACCCAATTAACCATAGTTTTCACGTCTGTGTGTCTTGTTGTCACGTAGTTGTGTATGTGTGTGTGTGTAGCTAAACTTATATTTCTAGGTATAGGGAAGGACAAGATTGTCTTGTACTAAAAGATAGTCGTATAGATAGGCTGGACTAAAGAAACTTCTCTTTCCAGAGACAAATCTTCTTAAACTTTTCACGCGTGAAATCTATTTATCACACCTTTATCTCTCACGTACTTATCACCATCCACTCAACTCAGGCGGGACCACAAATATCTTTCAAACCTATCTAAATTTACGACAATGACAAACGCTTGTTCCAGTATGTGCGCACAACAAAAAAAATAATCCTCGTAGCGGGTTCACATCACCCAAAGCATAAATGAGAACGGGCATATCATAATTAACGCATTACAAGAACATTAATTAGTGTAAATTAATTAAAATCATTGACGCGGAAAAAAGAACGTGACAGAAATGAAAATCACGAGGAAGACATGGAAATAACTTGAGCTGATGGCAGGTGACAGGAGGACTTGGCGTGTGTTTGTTTTTTTAAGACATATGCTCCTGTCGCGGGTTGTCTCCCTTGCTCTGCAGTAGTGGTCCATTAATAGCCAACTTTAAGCGACGGATGAATTTGTTTTCTTCAAAAAGGTATCAACCCTCGCTTAAGATTACTCTTCATATCATTATAACCCTCCACTCCCAAAGAAGCATAGGCCTTCAACAAACACATGCCAAGTCCTCCTGTCACGTGCCATCATCTCAAGTTCTTTCCACGTTCTCCACATCATTTTCACCTCTGTTTCCAGATCTCTTTTCCATGTGCTTCTTGGTCTACCTCTGCCTCTCTTGACCTGGGGGTTCCAGAACAAGACTGCATTGTAATGCTATCAACAGGTTTCCTCAGTGTGTGTCCTATCCATCGCCATCGTCTTCTTCTCATCTCTTGCTTCACTGGCACTTGTCCAGTTCTTGTCCTGAGTTCCACGTTGGTAACCTTGTCATACCATTTTAATCCCTCTATTCTACACAAGCACCCATTTATGAAAATCTGTAGCTTTTTGGATGTTGTCTGTGTTGTTCTCCATGTCTCAGAGCCATACAATAGGACTGACTTCACATTTGAGTTGAAGATTCTTATTTTTGTGTTGCATCCGATTTCTCCTGATCTCCATATATGTCCCAATGCAATGAAACCTCTTCTTGCTTTTTGTATTCTTAGTTTGATATCACTGTCTGTCCCTCCAACTTTGTCTATATTGCTGCCAAGATATGTGTACGATTCTACATCTTGTATTGGTGTTTCTTCAAGTTCAACCCTGTTATCATTACCTGCATTTATTCTCATTATTTTTGTCTTTTCCCTGTGTATTTTCAGACCCAATTGCTGTGACCTCTCCTCGAGTGTTTTCAATTTGTCCTGCATCTGATTACGGTTATGGGACAGAAGAGCCAAGTCATCAGCAAAATCCAGATCATCCAACTGCTTAGTCAGTAACCACTGGATTTCTCCTCCCCCCCCCCAGAAAAATAAAATAAAACCACCGAAATAAAATATAAAATAGGGAAGGTGTGCACAAACTGAAGCGCTTAGCTTCATATTTAATTGACTTTCATTTGTGGTGGGTACGTAATAATAATAGCTCCTTCAGTAACAACTGATGAGAATGCACCCCTGAAGTGACAGCTCTCAGGTGCTTTTTTTTCCTGGTGTTTCTTTCGACCTTTCCATTTATCTTTTGCTTGTTATGAGAGTTTTTTTTCCGCCGAATCTGAGGTGGCACCGTAGAGAGCATTGCCACTTGGTGCGACTGGTAGCGTCAACCTCCCATCCTTCATCCTTGTTGAGGATTGCTTCATGTCTGCAGCATGGCGCATTCCTCAAATGATTATATCTCCGCGACTGATGTCGATGATTGTTTCATGTCTACAGGCATTTGGATTTGTGCACGATCCGAATGACTGTATCATGGAACACCTCAAACAAACAGAGATATATCTCATCGACCGATGTCGATGATTGTTGCATGTGTGCAGGCATTTGAGTTTGGCCGACTCGAATTGCTGCACCATGGAACATCGCAATTGAATATAGTAACGACATAGTATGCATATCCCTATGCATGACGTGTATGTCTTGGTAACGTCATTCGACTTGTGGGTTTTGACCCCTACGGCAGTGTGTTTCAGAAGTGTGGCCATTGCCACTTATATTGTGTGGTATAACCACTTAGAAAGTGTGTGGCGTCGTCCACTTATTACTTGTGTGGCTGGGAAGCCAATTGAGCAGTGTATTTCGTGAATAAACCGTAAGTCGTATTGTTACTAACGCAGTTTGCATAATTATGGCAGATTAGCCAGGCATGGTATGCCAAAGGAACATTATGGTACTAGCAATAGTGTAAGACTAGTATAGATATTATACAGCTAGCGGCAAGCGTAAGCCTAGTGTAATGGACATTAGACGACTAGCAGTAGACGTAAGCCTAGCGTAAGAAGTGTATTACAAAACTAGCAGGATAATTAAGTCTAGTGCAAAAGGCTATTGTATAAACTAGCGACGGGAGTAAGTCTAGTTAGCCTCTGAATTTATGCCAAAGGACATTGGCCGTTAAAAGGAACTGACCTCTAACCATAACTCTAGATAGAGATTGATGAACATGTGTTAATGAAATAATGAGAACTCTTACAGATCGTACATGAATGTGATGTGACTTTTGTTCCCATGTAGTTTGGTGTCTGCTCATGGAATGAAAATATTAATTAAATATTTTGAGTCGTCAAAATTACGGTCTTATCAACTGAAGTATTCGGAGTTGAGTTAAATGCTGTTTATCTTCAACTAATCATGACCAGTGCTGATTAATGTTTTAACACACTGCATCTCACACTGCTAATATAATCAATAAGACAAGAGACTAATACAGGTCAGTCAATGATCGAATATTTAATATGAACATGTTCAGCAGATAATGCATCACACGGGTTAAGCAGACAAGATCGATACCAACGAACAGTATTACGGAATCCTACAAAAGTGATAAGAACCCGAAAGACCTCGACTCTAGAAACAGAATACGCATATAACAACTTGGTCATCATCAACAGACTAGGAGTCATCGAAGCACCCATAACATACTGGGGTCCCGAGTCCATAACATATTGGTGTCAGAAAGTGTCTGGATTGCGTGAATACTAGTTCCCCGCCTTCAAGTATCGAAGAAAGTTAAACTGATGATGAACGTTTTGAAGCAAAATCATTCATTCAGCCAAACTGGCAATTGAATTGCGCATGTCAGTAAGTGACGTCACTATATCGATGCCGTCAACGTTAGCAGACAACATTGCCTGAGAGAATACTATTTTCTTCCACCACAAGAGACTGATCCAAGCAGGTAGAACAGTAATCTTCCACTCGAGAACCTGAACCAGTGAAGAATGTATTTCTTCAGCAAATTCACCTGAAGCTGCGACGCAGATCGATTGAAGAAGCTACGTTCGAAGACCGAAGCAATACTTTCAAACGGTTTGTCCTACTGCGAAGTTCAAGGTCTTCAATCAATGGACTTCAGCTGTTGAAGACACTGTTCGGAACTAGGATTAGAATTACATGCACTCATGTATTTCTCAGAGGGACAGTTAAACAGATAAGTTCTTGATTTTTACTTGTGCGCTTGAACATTATCTTACCGTCCTTGAATTAGCTTTGGTCCACAGTTCATCATCACTTTGCTTACTTTTCTACTCATCATCTGTGTTCCCCATTCATGTTTATTCGTATATTTGTATATTCGTCGTGTTTAATATTGACTGGAATTTTCCCCAGGAAAACTTCAGTGAATGTTAACTTCTATTAGATTTGCATGCTTATATTGGCTGACTGAGGATCCGACTGATTAAATTTTTTCTTTTGAGTCAGGATATAAATGTTTCTTCAGTTCGCAATATAACCATACTTTTGTGTACTTAGCAGTTTCGTCATGTAAATTACGTTATCATTATTTGCATAACTTCATTTCAGTACTATTGAAAATTGTTTTCGTGTGTGATCTAAAATTTCTTTGTCTACACGTTAGTTTAAGACGACCTGTCTCGTTATTTTTTTTTTTGTGATGTAAATTCTTTTCTTTCTTTTACTGATTACTCTGTATAGTCTCCCTTATTTACTTTATAATTGTAAATTTGTGTCGCATAACTGAAAATCATTTCATTGTAATTCATTTGATTGTTTTCATTGTCCTTTGTCACCTGTTCTTGTAACTTGTTTGTTATTGATTAATATATTCATGTACTAATCATATTGAGTTCTACATATTTCAGGAATAGTATATACTATTGGAGGGTACTTATAAACCTATAAACATGTCTGCCATTGAGTATTTTCTCAGGCAAGGAAAAGAGTCTGGATTACAAGGACCATCTCTTCAGGAATTCATTATGAAAAATTTGGAAGAGGTAGAAATTGAGAGAGGTGATCAGTTCTCAATGGAAGAAGAGTGGTATCGGAAGGAAAATAGGCTGTTGAGAATCATTGATGATAGGGAGAGATTGATTGATGAGTTATATGAGGAAGTGAAAGTATTAAAATCCCAAGCAGATGTGGATGTATCTAATGTTCGATCATTAACAGTTGATTTTTCAAAGTGTAAGGAATCATTGGACACCGCCTTGATGGAGAATAAAGCTTTGAACTCTGAGGTTCTGGGACTGCAACATAACATTGCAGCATGTCAGAATAAGATTGCCAAAATCAGTAATGACTGTTCTGGGAAAGTTACTGCTATTAATAATAAGTTTGGTAAGGCAAAAGAGGCCTTGGAGGCCAGAATCCAAGCACAAGCTGCTCAAATTCAGGGTCTTGAGGTTCAAGTTGCCCGAGTACGACCTCATATGAATAAAGCTATAATATCAAGGTTGAAGAGATTGGCGAATAAAAAAAGAATCATGTGGGAGGCGAAGTTGAAACAAAAAGCGGCAGCGCTTGATCTTGAGGATCAAAAACTAACAGCCCCTCAGAGTCATCAGGATATTTTGATTTTTGATGGGATGGCTAATTGTGAGACATCACTTATAAACGAGAAGAGTAAAATGATAAAACTTGAAGAATTGAATAAGAAACAAATGGAAGTAATTTCAATAAAAGACTTGGAAATAGCTAGGGCAAGAATAAGGGTGGAGAGTTTACTGGATGTGGTAATAAACAACAATTTATTGTCAAACACTAGTTATGTGGAAACTAGTATACAAAATGTCAGGGTCAATAAAAGTGATAACATCAGTGTTACGTACATTTATTACCTAAGGGGGTAGTCTTCGGTCCTGCCAAATGTACGCACCAGTCTTGAGATAGTTATATTATTTGTGCGTTCGATTGATTCACGCACTGACGTGCACAATGCTGTGTGAGTTGCTTTGGACGCACGTGTAACCTAGTTGAGTAGTTTGTGACGTCAGGTTTTGAAGTGGAAACATGGAACTGGCTTGTGTCCATGATTGTAATTTTATATTGTGTATCCAATGGCATGTTGAAGGAAGCCATTTATTATTGTGATTTGTATTGGTCTTCAGGTCGAAGCCAATCGCAGTTATGTCACGTAAGTTATCGCCCACTTCTTATTTTAATGCTGCATAAAAAGGCCGCTCTACTACTAATCTAGCGGAAATTTTATCATTCCTAGAATGGATCTACAGAGTCGCTTGCCTTTTAGATTTGGATCGTAGACGGAGAATTCCTACGAGTAGAAGAAGTTATATTGATTACCTTATGCACATGTTTTAAATGCCGTACATGCTTCAATGCCAAAGTCGTGGCAGGGATGTAAAGAGAGGTTAGCCGATTCCGAACTCAATAGCTGAATAGAGTGATTGGTGCGCCAGCGTGGTTTGAAATTCAGTATTTCAACGGATCTTACTCAAGCAAATTAATCGTTTGAAAATAGAATGTGTACTTTCAAGGCGACATCATCGTCAAGTTGGAACTTGTTGTCAACATGAATCGTAATCAACTGACCGTTACAAGATTCTCAAGGTCATCTATCAACCTTCACTTCGGGTTGTACAGTGACTGACTGCCTTACTCACCTCTTCGTCAGTACTACGTGCGAGCTAGTTTGATATACGCAGAGCGAAGTATTGCATCCTCTAACGTACATACACGGGGACGAGGCACTTTGATTTTTACCTGCACGCGAGCTAAGTATAACTTGTATCCGTTATACACTTTATTACTATTAGCTGTGCCTTAATTGATTATGTCCACTTTTATATTTTCCGTGTTATGTGTTATATGTTGTGTATTCTTCGCGGGAGGTTGGGAGGTAGATCTGACGAACGAGATCCATCTCGAAGTCAATTCGGGCTCTTCGTCAGACGTTCTGTAGGACATTATTTTGCAGACTTCCCGCAGTGGAATGTTCCTACGCGTGAGCGTAGAAGGATTCTAGGTCCACTGTGTCTGGTGGTCTGTGACACCTGTCTGTTTTAGCTGTAGTGTCACGTTTACTTGTTGTTTTTGGTAGCTATTTTTACTTGTACCTTGGTTTTATGATGAATTGTGTTTGTATTTCGCGTCCATCTCACCTTTCCTGTCGTTTAGTTTTTTACAAAACCTATGTTTTTTTACACTGTGTTGTCAATTGTCTTGTGCATTATTTAATCGCAGTTATCATCGTAATTCTTTACGACATTCCATTTTAGTTTCTCATTTTATTTTAATTGGATTTCTGCGAACGTCTTCGTTTGTTTTGAATATCTTGTCGTGTCATTATTGTGCTATTGTTTGTCACATTACTGCTTTCACACCATTACATGTTATAAATTACATTATTAATTATTAATATTATTGCCTATTATATAAATTGATTTTACCGTTCTAGAACAGGAACGAAGAACACTAGTTGTAGTAACACTTTTAAGTAGTATTATTACATAATAATATTGAAATGGCTACCTTAGACTATTTCATTAAGCAAGCAAAAGCTCTTCAGATGGCTCCTGATGAAGCAAAAACATTTGCACTTGCAGAATATAGGAAAGCTCAAGAAATAGAAGCCGAACAGAGAAAGTTAGAAACTTTAAGACTAGAAAAACTTCAATTTTGAGGCAGATCAAAAACGGATTGAATCTGAGGAAAATGAGAAAAAAATGAGATTGGCCGCTGAATTAGAAGAGAAACGATTTCAGCGAGAAGCAGAACAGAAGCAAAAGGAGTCTGAAGAAAGACTTAAAAAGGAAATGGAACAGAAACAAAAAGAAATAGAAGAAAGGAGATTAATGCCACACTTCATCCAGACAGGATCATTTTAAGGAGATTAACCTTAAATTGCCAAAATTTAATCCCCCGTCTGATGACGTAATATTCTTCCTAGATAGGTTTGAGGCCACTTGTGGGTCTTATAACGTGGATAAAGCTCTATACTGTACATATTTATCCAGATTACTTACAGGAGATGCATTAGCAGTTTATCATACCACCAGCATTGGTGAGAAAAATGACTACAATGCTCTTAGAGCAGCACTTCTGCAAAAATTCCAAATGACAGAAAACGAATATCGTTTGAGATTTCACACATTACTACCTCAATCTGCCAGAAATTTTAGTGATTTTCTGTCACAGATACGACTAACATTAGAAAGATGGATCGAATTATCCAAAATTGAAAAGTCGTATGAAGGTCTCTTTGATTTACTGATGCGCGATAAGGTACTTTCGTCGGTAAACCCTACATTTCTCGCATTTTTACACGAACGGAAACCTTTATCTATGAAAAATTTAGAAGAACATGCAAAAAATTTTTGCACTGCTCACCCAAACATGGATCTAAGTAACGCGCAGATTAAGAGTGAATTGCCTGTTGCTTTTGCAGCACAACAAAACAATTTTTCACGCAATCGTTCTTTTAGTGCTGATAGGTATGTCAATAAGGGAAATAATCATAATTTCAACAATGATAACTTTTACAAAGGGAAGCAATTTCAACAATCTGCTCCATTTAATGTTTCTTGGAACCAAACTCACAGATCGCGAGATTTTGGTAACAATTATTTTAAAAATAATCAAGGACATTATAATAAACAAAACTGGAGATCAAGGTCTCAGGGTCCGCAAAACAGACAATTTTTTGGAAATAAACCATTTAACCAACATCATAACGATCATTCTACAAATTATGGGACTAATCCAAATTTTAACTCTAGCAGAAACGACAATTATGGCAATTTTAATGATAAAAATCACAATCGATCGCGCCGACGAGATAGATCGTCGAATAATACAGGTAGACATTCTAATGTTGCTTTTAATGATACACAGGCTAACATTGAACAGGGTAAAGTAGCTGAAACTCACAATGCTATGTCTTGTTCTCTAGATTGTTCCCAGGTGAAAGACTGTCCAGAATGCTCGACTCTTTTCCCAGCCTAAGGCGATCACGACGCGCTGGGTTGCGGGCATGCCTTGCCTAGCGTGCGTGCGATCTGTACAGCCACTGCTGCGTCAGTACACCAGGGACAGGGCTCTCTTAAGTTTCACAAGGGATTTGTCAATAATATTTCATGCTCTCTCCTATTTGACTCAGGTTGTACAACAATCGGTGTCCGGACTTCGCTGATCGACCCAAGTTGTGCCACGGGCCGGGTTGTCAAATGTGTAACATTTGGTGGCACTATTGAAACATTTCCCACTGCTATTATTGATCTGAACACACCTTTCTTTACAGGAAAGATCCAAGCATGTCTTCTGCCTAACCCAATTTGTGATGTAATACTGGGTCGCATACATGGTATTAAAGAGTGTACACCTCAGCAAATAGCTGAATGGGAAGAGCGACATATTCAAACTGCAAATGCAGTAGTGACTAGAGCGCAAGCTACTAATATGTCGCATGATACACATATTGAACCTACAGTTCATACCACTTGTGATGATGATGCTCCTATTCCACGGGAGTTGTTTGCAACATTGCCAAAGAATGATAATTCATTAAAAAAAAACATTGAACATTAAAAGAATACAAGCAAAAAGCAATATTGCAACAAAAAAGATAATTCATTAAAAAAATTCTTTCAGTATGTTAACAAAAAAAATACAAACAACAAACTTGCAAAATCTAGACATGACTTTATACTTAAAAATGGGATTTTGGTTGGAGTAATACGGGAAAAGGATTTATCCTTATGTTCTCAGATTCTTGTCCCATCCTGTATGAGATCTCGTATATTACGACATGCTCATGACTCGCAATGTGCGGGCCATATGGGTTTTTCGCGTACCAAATCCAGAGTGCTTTCGGCATTCTACTGGCCAGGCGTCCATAGAGATGTTACTCTCTATTGTCGGTCCTGTTTGATATGTCAAGAAGTTAAGGTACGGGGTCCATTTCATGCGGCTCCTATTCAAGCTGCGGACATCCCGATTAGACCATTTGATAAAATGGCCATTGACATTATTGGTCCAATGCTTCCATCTGCTAGAGGGCATACGCATATTCTTCCGTGCATTGATATGTGCACTCGTTGGCCTGAGGCCATCCCTCTCAAGAACACTTCATCTGCCAGTGTAGCAGAGGCATTGATGTTAATCTTCTCACGCATTGGTTTTCCACGGAAAATCTTGTCGGATCATGGGGTTCAGTTCATTTCTGAATCCATGTCTCAAGTTATGAAGACATTAGGTATAGACAGATCTCTTAGTTCTATTTATCATCCGATGTCAAATGGGTTAATTGAGCGTCTCAATAGGACACTCAAGCAGTTGTTGGGTAAGATGACTCAAGACCATCCCCAAGACTGGGATCGGGTCCTACCCGCTTGTCTCTTTGCGTATCGCGAGGTACAAAATCAAGCAACGGGGTTTTCTCCGTTCCAGCTTGTTTTTGGCATGCAACCACGCGGTCCGATGTCGTTAATCCACGACTTATTGGTGGATGAGAATATTGAAGAGGAAACTCAATCCTCTTATGAGTATGTGATCTCTCTTAGAAAGAAAATCATAGATGCTTGTAGACTAGCTACTGCATCATCCGAACATGCCAAAGAAAAAGCTCGTCTATCTGCAAACAAATATAGACGTCTTCGCCAGCTCATACCTGGTGATGAAGCTTTTGTATTACTCCCTGCGCATAACAATCGTCTTTTAATTACCTGGAGAGGTCCTTTCAGGATCATCTCAAGAATATCCGATGTCGACTACATCGTTGATGTTAATGGCAAACATAAAAACCTTCCACATTAACATGTTGAAGGAGTATTACTCACGTCCTGATTATCTACAATCGGTGTTCCAAGCAACTGACGATCCTACACCACCTATTCAACACTATTCTAGTTTGTCAGTCATCCAAGAAGAGGAATCTTCTTTCGATGATGTACAACTACCAATACCAGTTGTACCACTCCATTCCACTGAGAAATGGAATGATGTTACTATCTCATGTACTCTTACTGATGATCAACGTCAGCAAGTCTCTAAAATTCTACACACGTATGAGGATGTCCTCACTGACATCCCAGGTCATACGTCAGTCATCCAACATGACATTATTCTGACTGACGATACACCGATTCGAGTTCGCCAATATCCTATTCCTTTACACTTTCGTGATAAGGTTGATAAGGAATTGGATGATATGCTCCAATTAAATATAATTGAACCATCTTCATCACCATATTCTTCTTCTATGGTAATCATTAGGAAGAAAGACAACAATATACGTCTTTGCGTAGATTACAGGAAGTTAAACAAAGTTACAAAATTCGATGCGGAACCATTACCTCTTTTAGATGACTTATTGGAGAGATTATCTCATGCTACATTCTTTTCGAAATTTGACCTTTCAAAGGGTTATTGGCAAGTGCCACTCACTACGAAAGCAAAGCCATTCACCGCTTTCTCGACACCACGGGGTCTTTTTCAATGGAATTTTATGCCTTTCGGGTTAATGAATGCGCCAGCTACCTTTGTACGCATGATGCGCCGCATATTGTCTCATCGTCCCGATGTCATTACTTATATAGATGACATCTGTCTTTTTAGTGACTCTTGGGATGAACATATTCAGGGTTTAAAATCTTTACTTTCTACCTTACAGGATTATAACTTAACAGCGAAACCTTCAAAGGCTTTTGTCGGTTTTCATGACATCTCATTTCTTGGTCACCGTATAGGTCGCGGTTTAATGTATACAGAAGACAGTAACGTCTCTAAAATTTTAAACATCTCAGCACCTAAGACAAAAAAAACAAGTGAGGTCACTCTTAGGACTAATACAGTTCTATTCTAAATTCATCCCTCATTTGTCTACTATAACTGCACCTCTTTCGTCTTTACTGAAGAAGGGCACACCTAATGTAATAAAGTGGTCGCAGGATCACCAAACGGCGTTAGATTATATCAAACAATTTTTTTCAAATAAGCCTTTTTTAAGGTTGCCTAACAAAGATCTCACCTTTGTTCTTCGCAGTGATGCTTCTTCCTACGCTATCGCGGCAGTTTTGATGCAGGAATACGGAGGCACCTTATTTCCCGTTATGTACGTATCCAGAAAGCTTACAACGAGCGAGATAAATTACTCCGTTCTAGACAAAGAGCTCCTTGCTCTTGTCTGGGCAATCACAAAACTGGATCGTTATCTCCTCGGATCACACTTTGTGGTGGAGTCTGACCAGAAAGCTCTTACCGCATTGAATACAGGGAACGTTGGGTCATCAAAGTCAGCGCGTTACGCTATAGCTCTTCAACCGATCCATTTTGAGATACGAGCTATTCCTGGAGTGCAGAATGTATTTGCAGACTGTCTTTCAAGATGCCCTAGTGAACTTGGTGAAACTAAACTACTTTTAGATGGAGAAACGTCCTCACCGAAACATGAATAACTTTGCACAGTGTCAGTAATTGTACATCTGTGAAGACTATGTATAGTTTTGCAGTATTCGTATAAATATAACTTTCAGAACATACTTACATATGGATTATAACATTATTTCTTGTGAAGTAACGTTTTATTAGAACGGGAACAGTGATATTAAAGTAACATTTTTTTTTTAGTATGGAAACATTGGTAAAAAGCAACAAATAGACATTCGTTAGTGTTATGGAACATATTACACTACATATCGTGTTCGTAAACTTATTTCGTGCATGGAACATTAGGAACATATTCTTGTTGACTCTAAATAGTTCTGAACGAATATTCACAATGACTGAAATTAGAATTAACTGAGAATAAATTACTAGTTCTTTATTTATGTGTAATTAAGTACTATAATTAGATTAATTCAATTTAATCAATTTGATTGTTTATAAATCACACACCTACTAACGTTATTAGTGTCTCGCAATACGTGTAGTCACGTATCCCACTACATGATATTTCACTTTTAGATAACTAGTCAAACTTACTAGTGCTAGATAACAGTAAGTGCGTTGCTTCTTAAAGTGTTTAATTATGCATTGCTTCATTTTTGCATGTTGTATTTTAAAAAAATTTTCTGTTCTTTTGATTTTCTTATCATTGATTATCATCAGTGTTGCTGTTCATTTTCATTTTTGAAATCATATGTTTCAAATTTTTGTTGAAAACTTAGTTTGAATATTTATTATCATCTTTTTTTGTTGATTTTTCATTTTCATTTTCATTTTTTCAACTTCTTTTTACTTCGAATATTACCACATCGTTCCAAAGTAGGTCGATGGTGGATGTGTGCTTTAATGCATACTGTCATTTAGTTATATTAATTTCAAGTCAATATTCTTTTCTTAATATGATATAACTTTATGCATTGTATATATTGTTGTAGTTTTGACTCACCTCTCTCGAGTAATTAGTTCGAAAAAAATTAATGGGATTAATTTTTTTTAAGGGGAGGTAATAAGGGAGCTGTTACGTACATTTATTACCTAAGGGGGTAGTCTTCGGTCCTGCCAAATGTACGCACCAGTCTTGAGATAGTTTTATTATTTGTGCGTTCGATTGATTCACGCACTGACGTGCACAATGCTGTGTGAGTTGCTTTGGACGCACGTGTAACCTAGTTGAGTAGTTTGTGACGTCAGGTTTTGAAGTGGAAACATGGAACTGGCTTGTGTCCATGATTGTAATTTTATATTGTGTATCCAATGGCATGTTGAAGGAAGCCATTTATTATTGTGATTTGTATTGGTCTTCAGGTCGAAGCCAATCGCAGTTATGTCACGTAAGTTATCGCCCACTTCTTATTTTTAATGCTGCATAAAAAAGGCCGCTCTACTACTAATCTAGCGGGAATTTTATCATTCCTAGAATGGATCTACAGAGTCGCTTGCCTTTTAGATTTGGATCGTAGACGGAGAATTCCTACGAGTAGAAGAAGTTATATTGATTACCTTATGCACATGTTTTAAATGCCGTACATGCTTCAATGCCAAAGTCGTGGCAGGGATGTAAAGAGAGGTTAGCCGATTCCGAACTCAATAGCTGAATAGATTGTTGTGGGTGTTGATAAGACTTAATCACTTGAAGAATAACTAAGAATGATCAGCAACTTCAAAGTATGACATTTTGTACCTATAACCTATAACTATGATCGTATCGTTTCTTCGTATGTGCCATGTCAATAAACTATATGTCCAGCAATCACTGACTTATGTACTGCCCAGTTTACCATCGAGTGATCAGTTCAAACACTACCTGTTGTAGTCCGTTTTTACAGAACAGTTTGTTGACATTTTCGTTCAGTTTGCCATTCGCGTTGTGAAGACCAACACCATTACCATAAACGGCTACAACAATCAGGTCATCACATCCTGAAAGAGGGAAAAGATCATGTCGAGGCAGATACAACTTCCCTCGTAATCACACTGATACCAGTGATTCTACTCACATTAATACTGCCTCTTCAGAGTGTAAGTCTTGGCGACATGCAAGTGGTATTGGAAACAGTATATCAATGGATTTAACAACTCATGCTATGCTCTCAAGGGAAAATTTGTCCTATGATCATCATAAACAGGCTGCTCTTAGTCCTGAAATACATAAGTGCTAAAAATATTACACACGAGCATAACCTGAGTCGAAAAGGGACAAACCATTGCGTTCAAGAGGATCCTGGCTTAACTGATATTGTTCAGATTGGTTCAATTTATTATGATAAGAATCAATATATACAGTTTTGTCAACAGATAAAAACTGATGCTAAGGATGAGACTATCCAGCATCCTCTTGGTAAATTGCATGCTGACAGTTTATATACTCTTATGAGTAGGGATAAGGTTGTAAAAGATGACACTAAGGGTATTGATAAAAATCATAGTGTGACACTTTTTGCTAATGATAAAGATTATGAAAGTGACTGGCCTATTCAAACTAATAACAATAACTCAGAGAGGAAAAATTTCGGAATGGCAATTGGGCAGTCGTCTCAGACAGTTTCTAAAACTTCAGTCATAAATAAAAAGAGGTCTCATTCTCAGGTCATCCAGCATGATGCATCCTACAAAAAGGATAGTACATCCAGAAGAAAGTCTGATTTCCGCAGTTATCATATGAATAAAGGTGAACACTCTCACACCATTCTAGTGCAAAATCTGCCACCAGATTCCACATGGCAGGCACTAGGAGAATATTTTCAATGCACTGCGAATGTGAAATATGTGCAGATGTTACCTATTAACAATTTCAATGTTAGAGAAGCGCTTGTTTATTTTTATTCCCATAGAGATGCACAGATAGTTGTCGATCATGACAACGAGGCCTATTTTCAAGACCATCGTCTTGAGGTACGGTTGATGCATCATGCATCATCTAACAGATGTTCATGCAATTGTGCATCGTGTTGTTATTCATCCATTTCAGAATAATTATGAAGATATTATAAACGAGTAAAACAATACTGATTTTGCTGAAAATAATGTTCTATTCCATCTAGATGTAATTCAGAGCGTCCGGTGTTGAAATATTTCAACAGGCAGGTGCTATTATCAGGAGACCACTGTTTTGTTGCGTAATTTACTTCTAGTGTTACTTAGTATACACTTAGAATTTTTTTTTTTTTTTTTTTTTTTTTCAATGGGTTGAAGATGTTGAATTTGTTCGTATGTTCGAACTTCAACATTCGTCTCACCAACTAGCGGTCGTTCGTTTGTCGAGCTATTATGATGCTCGTTGGTCTATACAATTCTAAAACGGTTCTTGGTTTGCACATCATTATTTAGACGTGCAACGCGCACTCAGTTCTACACCACGCACTTTATAGTTGCGTTGGACTATCGACTATCCTTGGATGTTGTGCTCTTCTATACATCCATAGTTTAGTGTGTTATTTCTTATATCTTGGGATAATATTTTATTCCATTAATATTAACCTTACTTTCTTTTCGGAAATTTTCTCTGATAATAGCTGTCGTCAGTGATACTTACATTATTTTGATGACTTCGCAGATCTCTACACTTGATCTTCTTTCGCAAGAGTCTAATGCTACTTTCTTTAGAAAATTGGACTTACAAGAGGGCTATTGGCAAATTCCACCTGCTGATCATTGCAAACCGTTCACAGCTTTCACAACTCCTTTTGATCTCTACCAATGGAATTACGTGTGTTTTGGTTTGGTGAATGCACCAGCGACGTTTGTGCGCATGATGCGCCGCCTTCTTGGCGATCGTAAAGATGTCATCACGTACATCGATGACATCTGCCTATTTCATGACTCGTGGGAAGACCATATTGATGGTTTAACTTCTCTTCTACATACTTTACGTATGCATGGTTTGACTGTGCGACCTTCAAAGGTCCAAATAGGTTGTCAGGAAATTTCTTTTCTTGGTCACCGCATAGGTAACCACAAACTATATCCTGACGACAATACAGTCAAAAGAATTCTAGAAATTTCTACCCCTTCAACTAAGAAACAAGTTAGTAGCCTTTTGGGCTTGGTTAACTATTACCATAAGTTCATCCCGCATTTCGCACAGCTATCTACACCTTTGTCTGCACTGTTGACCAAAGGTAGTCCTAATAAGGTATGTTGGGACCAAGATTGCGAAAGCGCTTTAGTAACAATTAAGAAATTATTTAGTAATGTACCGATTTTGTTATTACCGAATATACGTATCCCATTCATACTCCAATCAGATGCCTCGAGTTACTCCATGGGTGGCTGCTTACTGCAATGTTACAAGGAAACACTCCATCCATGTTTCTATGTGTCAAGGAAACTCACTTCGGCTGAACAGAAGTATGCGACAGGTGAACGTGAGCTCCTGTCGATGGTCTGGTGCCTAGAGAAGCTATCAAGATATCTCATCGGCACTCACTTTTTTATCATGACATACCACAGTCCTCTGACGTATATAACATCTAGAACAATGCGTAACTCTAGAATACATCGATGGTACTTGTTGATTCAAGAATTTTCGTTTACGATTCTGCCTATTGCTGGATCAGACAATAACTTGGCGGATCTTCTATCTCGCAACTTCTCTGAGAAGAAAACGAATTAACTCTTTAGTTACCGTTTTGAGAAGTATTGTTATTATTGTTATGAAATTTATTATGTCTACTTAATGAGTATGATAGTTATAAGTAAGTAGTACTAATATTAATATATTCGGGAGACGAGCGTCTTCTCCACCACTATCATCCGTGCCACAAGTGTCACGTTTGGAAGTGAGGGGGATGATGTTGAGGATTGCTTCATGTCTGCAGCATGGCGCATTCCTCAAATGATTATATCTCCGCGACTGATGTCGATGATTGTTTCATGTCTACAGGCATTTGGATTTGTGCACGATCCGAATGACTGTATCATGGAACACCTCAAACAAACAGAGATATATCTCATCGACCGATGTCGATGATTGTTGCATGTGTGCAGGCATTTGAGTTTGGCCGACTCGAATTGCTGCACCATGGAACATCGCAATTGAATATAGTAACGACATAGTATGCATATCACTATGCATGACGATAGATATTATACAGCTAGCGGCAAGCGTAAGCCAAGTGTAATGGACATTAGACGACTAGCAGTAGACGTAAGCCTAGCGTAAGAAGTGTATTACAAAACTAGCAGGATAATTAAGTCTAGTGCAAAAGGCTATTGTATAAACTAGCGACGGGAGTAAGTCTAGTTAGCCTCTGAATTTATGCCAAAGGACATTGGCCGTTAAAAGGAACTGACCTCTAACCATAACTCTAGATAGAGATTGATGAACATGTGTTAATGAAATAATGAGAACTCTTACAGATCGTACATGAATGTGATGTGACTTTTGTTCCCATGTAGTTGGTGTCTGCTCATGGAATGAAAATATTAATTAAATATTTTGAGTCGTCAAAATCACGGTCTTATCAACTGAAGTATTCGGAGTTGAGTTAAATGCTGTTTATCTTCAACTAATCATGACCAGTGATGATTAATGTCTTAACACACTTCATCTCACACTGCTAATATAATTATTTCAGAGAGCTCTCTACAAGTGTGAGAACCATTGTATAAAACTGCCAATTACTTTCACTCATAGGTACAGAGTGAAATTTCCCATTCACAGATGAGCTACACCGAATTATGCATTTGTTTTGTCTGTCACTGGTGGCTTGAAAGATAGCTCTTAAACTCAGGGTCAACTATTGTGAACCTACGTTGTAGTTTTGTAAAAATTAAATGTGAGAAATAATACTGCACGTTTTCGTGGTGCGTTATAACTTATCTTTGTGATTTATTATATTAAACTGTATATTATATGAAGGCAATGCTGCAGATGGAGCATGCAGCGATGTTGCATTGTTCATTATTTAACTACTATCAACAACCCGTCAAAATTGGCAGGTTTTTAATTATAGTGTGTTGTTTCTGTTACATGTATTACAGACGGTACTATCACTACTGTGATCATTTCAATGCAGACGACCGCAGTGAAAATTATATAGATGTATTAAATATGAAGACATGAGTAACCCAACCTAAATTATATGTGGAGCAGTGATAATGATCTAATGGACCGTAAATTGACTAAATAACTAACATTTCTTGTATGACAACATGTTCGTGCATCTTTTAAAATCTTGCCCTGGTCGACTTACCGCCTCTGAGAAGCTTTGGTAGACTTTCTGCTTCTGAGAACAACGTTTGAAGTTTGACGAAACTCCAGTTCCTGGTACTATTTATCAATCATGTTGTTGGCGTCTTTCCATAATCAAACTGTTCATGCACACCTTCATTTGCACACTTTTTTCTATTTTCGCGAGAGGTACATATAAGGGGAAACAATACAATTATTGTCTAACTTTCAACCGCATTTGCACCCTCTTAGCTGTGGTTAAAAGTTAATGCCCTCCCTTGAAAATAGAAAAAAAGTGGGCAAATGACGGTGTGCAAAAGGTGACTGACCAACCGACCGTCCGACCGACCGACGAAGTACTTACGGCGAGAATTATGTATTTTGATTAGGTAATGTTCACCTTTAGCGCCACCGATGTCCTATTGTAAATTTTCGTTTACTTTGTACATCGACTTTAATGGTAGACAGGAGTGTGACGCTGCCAGATTTCGATTTCGAAACCCAGTAACTTGTCCTCGACAGGAGAGAGCTCTAACCGATTAGAGAATCGCGACCGCTCTATGTGTGAATACTCTAATGGTACATTGTTTTCATTTCTTTACTCACTGTAGACGCCCTTAATACACTCTCACCATATTTCTTTCTTATTATGCTTCTATTGCCTTCTTTAGTTTTAAGGCCACTGTTGATACACACATTCTTTTAAATGCTAGGACTACATTTTTTTTTTCTAATGCCATGATTTGCTGTCGTGAACATGTGCCAAATCTCTTCACATTTCTATGTCAACGGCTTTTCTTTCTCTACGTTACTTGGTTGTTTTATTTCTTTTTATTTATTTATTTATTTACGTCACTTATAATTTCATTCTTATGACTCTTCCAAACAATGAAATTTAGTAACTGTGATAATCTTTATTGCAGAAGAATTAAAACAAAATAAAAGTTCTCATATCATATTTTTATTATTATTATTGTTATTATTTTTATGAGTTCTCAAATCTCGGATTAAACAGTTTTAGTCTACATGTCCGTTGATCGCAGATTTATGTCATCCATTTCGGGTTTTAAAATTATCTTCGATTTCTAAAAAAAAAAAACATCACACACACACACACATACATACATGCACACATTGTTAAGTCAATATCTATTCTCATTTTCGACTTGTAAAATAAAAATAATCCAGTTGTTTTCAAACGTCACAGATGAAAGGTAAAGAAAATGCTAATTAACGGACCAGGTGCTTTCTGCATTAGCAGATCAAAGCAAAGCGATATCGCTTGAAGCAGTAATCTTACAGTTTACAAATTCAACGGCATTTAATCTTGTTTCTCTTGGGACTAGCTAAAAATCCTAGAGAAATTAAATATTTATGCCGTCCAACTTCAGAAGAACAATTTTTATTACAGACTTTGAGATCCCAACAGCTTTCCTCTGGTCAGTTGACCTCAAGCGAGTCAGTATAACAAAGCCGCACTCGATGATTTTACATTTCTGCATTAATTTGGGTGGACAAAGCAGTGAGAGAATTCTTAGATTATTGTTTGAATACACATTCTTAAAATAAAACAATCTTCTCTAAAAAAACATATATATATATATATATATATATATATATATATATATATATATATATATATATATATATATATATATATATATATATATATATATATATATATATATATATATATCTTCTTCTTCTTCCGTCCTTAGCCACCGACCGTCAAAGCAGTCAGTGGCCATTACGACTAGTGGCGTCTTAGGGCAACAGCAGATAGGTTTTCTTTGCCATTGTTTCCCATCACGCCTAGTGGCGTCTTTAGGGCAACGGCAAATCAACCCTTTTGCTGTTGTTTCCGTAATCGAAGTGACTGGCAAACGGGTGATCAGCCCGTTGTGTGTGTATATATATATATATATATATATATATATATATATATATATATATATATATATATATATATGCACATTTTTTTTTATCGGGAGGTTGCTGCAAAAACTTGTCGCAACTTATTCTGACCATGCATTCTGACTATAGTTAATTTTTTAATGCATGGGAAGGAACTCATGGAATTGTAGTCACTTTTAATCTTGATAGCTATCGTCAAGAAGTTGTCTTATCTTGATAGCTAGGGTTGCCGATAGTTGTGTGAACGATTTTGAGTCATGTCCATTTATGGAGCGCTCAGATCGCCAGTTCTTTGAAAACAGTTGGCAATCGCAATGTTTCAAGATTCATTTCCTTTTAAGGTAAAAGGTCTTTAGTCGAACATCGTAGAACATTCTTCGTTTCGTAAATTTGGCTGAGTTGTATTCGATTCGCGTGTTCTGCGCATGTCTCTTTTTGTGGCGTTGTTTCAACGATTTCCGCCCAGGTCAGTCTGAGCAGAGAAGCTGATAAGGCGAGACGTAGCAATGTGCTAGTCTTCGCTTAGTTTATTCAGGAAGGAGTCCTCATTATTGTTGTTCCTTTTTTGAGATGATATATCTCCATGTTATTCCTAATGCCTGGAGGCATATGTGATTATGTGATTTAATTCCTGATGAACAGGTAAATGAATCCTTTTTTGCTAAGTGACTTTATCGCCATCTTGTGATGTTGACTTTCGCTTAGCCTGCCTTATTATAAAGTCTATATATTATGACAAGTTTGCTCAGCTCACGATCCACTTATATTGTCACGCATCGATTGATGCCTGTCCTACGGACTATTTGCTTCCTGACCTTTATTGATGGATCTAGGTTTGATACCTTTGCTGTATAAGGAACATAGAGAACGATAATGTGGCGCTCAAAAGACATGCCTGTCTTGTTGAGGTCAAATCGAGGAGACCATATTTAATCTCCTAGTTGATATCTACTAGCTCTTATGGAAAGGGGAAGTTTACTACCTGACTACATGTACAGCGGTTTACGATATCCTAAAAGGCATATCATGTACATTAATATAATGCTGTCTGCTGTGCCTGTTGAGTCGACTACTTCGATGATACAATGACTGTTGTGAAAATACCTGTGATATTTTCTGCATAACGATGTCCATGCATCTTGTCATTGTGGCGTACAATATATATTGATAAGGCGAGACGTAGCAATGTGCTAGTCTTCGCTTAGATTATTCAGGAAGGAGTCCTCATGATTGTTGTTCCTTTTTTGAGATGATATATCTCTGTTATTTCAAATGCCTGGAGGCATATGTGATTTATGTGATTTAATTCCTGATGAACAGGTAACTAAATCCTTTTTTGCTGAGTAACTTTATCGCCATCTTGTGATGTTGACTTTCGCTTAGCCTGCCTTATTATAAAGTCTATATTATGACAAGTTTGCTCAGCTCACGATCCACTTATATTGTCACGCATCGATTGATGCCTGTCCTACGGACTATTTGCTTCCTGAACTTTGTTGATGGATCTAGGTTTGATACCTTTGCTGTATAAGGAACATAGAGAACGATAATGTGGCGCTCAAAAGACATGCCTGTCTTGTTGAGGTCAAATCGAGGAGACCATATTTAATCTCCTAGTTGATATCTACTAGCTCTTATGGAAAGGGGAAGTTTACTACCTGACTACATGTACAGCGGTTTACGATATCCTAAAAGGCATATCATGTACATTAATATAATGCTGTCTACTGTGCCTGTTGAGTCGACTACTTCGATGATACAATGACTGTTGTGAAAATACCTTTGATGTGTTCTGCATAACGATGTCCATGCATCTTGTCATTGTGGCGTACAATATATATTGTACGAAAACCCATCACTGCTGTTTAAAGCTTTATTGACTTTTCACATCGTGAGTTAACGTGACGTCATTGTGTGGATTGCCTTGTTCGTAATGCTCACTGTCTGAATACACATCTACATCCTACACACTTAAACCAGACTACAGACACCATGTTACTACGCCTCATCATCCTTGGTGTCTGAGGGTGGCACACTACTCTGCAAAGGCCAGGATTATCATACCTTTAGAGAAGCAGATGAAATACAACACCCTCAACGTTGTGTGGCAAATGTGACATCCTCCACGGAACATTTATACACAACACACATTTTGCTACTCAACAGCCATCTTTAGCGCCTTTTCATTTGATGTCACGAAATTGTGAGAGAAAGAGCATAAAAGGGTGACTTAGTGTGACTCTTTATTACTTTTATCTTAACTGTTTTCGGACAGTAGCAGTCATTTTCTTTGGATTTGTTGAAAGTCTGTACACCTTCTTTTCTGCTTCTACCTACCGGTGGGATCTCCTTTCTACTGCATTATGTGCTGGCGGTAGTCATAATAAGTCCCATTTGCCCTTTGTGAAAAGACTGTCAGATACCAGATGGTCCGCTTGGGCAGATGCGACAAAAACGTTTTCAAATTACCAGTGCTTCTCTGCAATCTTCTGACCAAGATTTGAATACAGCTTGTGCACTCTATGAATCCCTCATCTCATCTCATCTCATAATCGGAACCTCTTCTACCCCGTGAAACGAGGTATAGAGGGTACCCACGTGCACAAGGCCCATGGGCGGGACATGTAATCAAAGTGACTTGGCAAACAGGTGATTAGCTCATTGTGCCCGGACTTGCCCTCAAGTGTACTCATATACGCTATAAAACCTCCGAACTATCGAGACGTCATTCCAGCCAAAATGGACAGAGCCTCATATACCCGAAGGTTTCGAGGGATGTCCTTCCTCATCTGCACAAAGGCATTTGTAGAGGAACTCTCAGGACCCGTAGGTCTGAGGAAAGGAGCAAATCTGAAGACAGGCACAGCAGTCTTTGGTACTGGGAGGTCTCCACTCAGAGTGGTGTACCACACACAGTCAGTAAAGACATAGGTCTGACCCTGCTTATGTCGATAGGCTTTTTTGTGGTTCAATCGCGAATGTTCGTGCTTCGTCCCACCGGTTAACATCATCTTGGAGTAAGGGTCAACGTTATATTGGTTAATCATTTGTTGAATGTCCAAGAATACATTCGTTCCTTTCGGAGCTCATCATTATAGGTACATATTTTTCCTATCAGAAGAGTTCTTCATTTGCATAATCATCAACATTGGCAAATGCAGCAAATAGCTGTAACGTATCGATGTGATAAAGTCCTCAATTCAGAGTCCATGAATTTATTTACAGTTCACACATAAGACATTCACGTAGGTACACGTTCATATATAGTTCATATATAGTTCATTAGGAATTACATGCATAGTATTCATGTCCGTCCGTGTCAAAACAATATGTCAGATGAACATCGTGGCTATATACGTGCGCTGTTGTAGTCAACAGCCAGAAATGAGCACATGAGTTCTTGACATCTACAATTTGAATCATAATACGATTCTCCTTCCATTATTAGTTTAATTTAATTAATCTCATGCTTAGATTAATTTCCGAACTGACCCTGAAGTCTACATCGATTCATCTATATAATATAGGCTATATACTCAACCTTATTTCCTTGGAAGAAATACAAGACACGACCTTCTTGCTTGACGGATAGCGTAACAAAGGCCCCGTAACCAAGTCACCCGGCGTGACCTTCCCAACGCGAATGCGTCATAATCTCCGCATATATTTCGCGTTCACTATACCGTAAAATATCGACATATTCTATAAATATTAATGACCCCTAAACGTTGCGCATGATACATGTAAGAATGACAGACCTTAAATGCAAATAAGACGTTTTTACACAAAACGCAGCATTCATTCAAAGTTCAGTTGCCGTTACTGCTCTGACAGGGTAAACGTAGGTCAATCACAGGTAATAATGAATGGGTTTTATAAGCGCGAAAGTGGGAAATGAATGTTTGTGTGATCTGGGTTTTTTTTTTGTAATCCTAATGTTAAGTTGGAAAAGATCACACATGTGAAAATAAAGTCGAAATAACAGAATGTCGTGTGCAAAAAAGGTCTAAAAGCTGAGGAACGGAGTGCAAATGTTAACTATTGTGTCGTGTGGAAAAAAAAGGACGAGTCGTGTGAAAAAAGGCGGGAAAAAAGAAGAAATAGTATAAATAGAAGAGTTGTGGGCGATTGGCAGCGATTTCAGGACTTATGATTCCAAGGATACCATGATTTTAGACTAGAGGATTTTTACAAATAGCGTTAGGAGAACTTCGTCTTTGAGGATACCAAGACAAGTTTTTTTCTTTAGTAGACAAGTGTGTATATTATTCAGTCGGATTATATATGTTTCATTTTGGATAAACAACCATCATTTTTGTGAAATTTACAGTGTTTGTCTAATGTCATCAATAAACTCTAATATAATTTTCTACATTTGCTGTTTGTGGAAATTTACAGTAATTTCTTTCGGATATAAGTTGTTGTGCTGAAACTGTTTGGCTTATCACCAAAACTCAAAAGGGAAGAACATTCCTGGGTTGAAACAAATAACAAAAGGTCAAGTATCACCATCTCTGGCGGAACGCCAGTCAGCACTTGAACCACAACAACAAATGAAGGATTAACTCTGACTACATAAAATCAATATAACTACTAGTGCCGCATTCAACTGACGCGGGCACATACACTTTACATTAGAAATCTTTAAATACCTACAAGTGTTAGAATAACACAGCGCATCCAGGACATGTTATCAGTTAATGTTGCTCTCATTTGATTGCATATTCAATATTTTATTTTCTTGTCCCTCTTTATTTTTAATCTTATCTATATGGAACTGTGTTTCTACAACTTATCTGCCCTTTGCAGTTCCCAAAGGGAGGGGTCTCTGATGAAACTAAGAAAGAATAAGTTCACTGCTCCTTCATCATGTCGTATTGTCCAACTTCTCCTTCTGCCATGTCCCATTTCGCCTGATACTGTCCTCTTTTACCCCACTTTGGCATGTTGTCATGGTTTGCCTCCCCTTAGCTCTGCAGTAGTGGTCCAACAGTGGCCAAAACTCAAGAGTAACTAATGTGGGTCTTCAAATGTGTCTACCTTCGCACAAGATTACTCTTAACAGAGTTGTAGATAGAAGGATAACGATGCTTCTACCTCAATGTAGTGTTCACAAGATATTCAGAAACCGAGAACAATGCTGCTTTGGCTGAGCACATTAACTCTAGTATTTGCCGTCACCTTTTGTGAAGGATTATATAATCTTATAATTTATGTGCTCGTTCAAGTCCACAGCTGAGTTAATTCAGCGAATTTCCTCTAATTAATATTTAGCTCTCTTTACGTGTATTTAAGAAATTGTCTAAGACATACGGATGTAGTACATTCAAAATGATGTAGTCAACTTTAGATTTTTCTATAAACAAGTAACAAATTGAATAATCAATTAGGTCTTAACAGTTAAAAAATGAATAGTTGTTTAGAAAAAAGTATTCATTGCAGTGTGATGTTATAGTTTTTGAAAATGGACAGTTCACTTTGCAGCTTTTAAGCATTACTTAGCTGCCATTAGTTGTTGCTGCTCCCGCTGATGTTTTGCTTCTTTGCAGAAAGGTGACTGGGTCGCTGGCGTCCCTGGTCTAGATTTAAGAGTTGCAGCACGTTCCAAGTAGAATCAGAGAGCAACTGCAAACCTGGTCCCACGTCTCTAAGACCCGTATGGTGATGGGGCCACTTAAACCCTCACTTGTTCCAGAAATAGTACCCTCAACTGGTACCACCAACTAGCATGGCAAAAGTAGAGAAACGAATTCCCTCTGAGAATTGAGTTCGGCGACACATCCTTGTGTGCCCCCGTTTTTTTAATTCCACCATCCCATCTATCTCAGAACTTTTACTCTTGTTGAGAATTAGTCTTAGTCTCAGTGGGTGAAAAACTATCTTTACATTTAAAATGAATAGTTTTATATTTAACGTTAGTTGAAAATGTTAACAATATAGATTGAATATGTTTACATTTAAATCGGTTGAAAAGGTTGTACTTCATGAGGAGTATGAAAAGATAAAGTGTTGAGGTTACTTCTTGGTGTGATTTTTCTGGCGGCAACTTATTAATAACACCGGATTTTGGTCACACCATGTCGTACTTCAACTGAATACAAGAGACAGGAATATAGTTCCTATGTGATGAGTAGCTATGCAATGACGTAAAAAGGGGAGTTGGATGTGTGACGCCATAGCGCCGAGCTGTGATTTTCTATGTGGCTTGTGTGTCAGCCATTGTGGTAAGCAATATATGCTTTCAATTATAGGCAGCATTCAGTGCCAGGATTAAAAATGAAGTTAATGCGGGATGATAATTCCCATGAGAAAAGAAATACGTTCTAAGGAATATGTTTAAACATTGGTTATGCCGGGACGCCACATTCCCCGAAGGAAATGGATTAATAAAAATGAACATTTGATGTAACGGGACGCTAAATACCCCGATGATTTTGGAAAAGATTGAATGAAATTATATAGAGGTATATTAAGAAGTTGAAGAATAATTTTTAAAAGTCGAACTTAGAGATAGCAAGACTGAAATGGAGGTGGAGCATACATACCATTATTGTAATTGTGATGTTGAGAGTATGTACTTACTGTTTATTAAAATTTCGCAAAATCATCTAAGCCAAGAAGTTTCTCCAGTTAATACAAGTTCGTTCCAGCAGTTGTCAACGTTATTCAGTATTTGAATATTTTGAAAGGAGAAAGGTTCAGACACGAAGGGTGGTTACCATAATATTTTACATTGCAGACCAAATCAAATGTAAGGAAAACCAAGTCAAAGTATATGAATTATCAAATCTTTATTACCAACAATGAACCCTAGACCGAGCAAGAATTCGGGCACATTCTCTGTCCCTTAACATAAGGTGACAGGATATAACCTTGTCTTACATAAGTGATGGTCCTGAACTCTTCTGTCTTATGGTTTGCTGTCCTCACATAATTTCTGAAAGACTTGTAGAAGCTCTGTATAGCATGAATCAGAGGTGCTGGAATGTTCTTCCTTGCCAAACAGTCCCAGAGTTTGCTCCAGGGGACCCTGTCAAACGCCTTTTCCAGATCTATGAAACAAAGATGGATTTCACTCTTATACTCAAGGGCCTTTTCACTCAGTTGTCTGAGTGTGAAGATTAGGTCTTGAGTACTTCGGTTTGCTCGGAATATGCACGGGACCTCATCCAATTGTGGCTCAGCTAGGCGTCGGAGTCTCTGCTCTAGGATTCTAGAGTAAATTTTACCAGGGACACTGAGAAGGGATATGCCTCTATGGTTTCCACACTGTCGATTGTCACCCTTTTTGAAAATTGGTGTTATGATGGCAATCTCCCAATCCTTTGGTATGGTCTTGTTGCACCACGCTGCTTGTAGGACCCTTAAGAGTAATAGGTCGCCTGATGCTCTCATGTACTTAACAATTTCTGGTGTTATACCATCATGCCCTGCTGCTTTGCCCATCTTGATTTTCTCCAGTGCTGCCTTCAGTTCTTCCATCTTTATGTCATCTTCACCATCATTGGTTTTCTCTTCTGTGCTAGTGGTTATCATTTCTGATGCTTCACCATGCTCACCATCCAGGAGTTCTGAGAAATTTTCTTTCCATCTTTCCATTACTTCCTTCGGGGCAGTAAGCAATTTGCCTTGTTTGTCCTTTATAAATTTGAGAGGGCATTGTTTTTCCTTCCTCGTTTTCTTTAGGGTCTCATAGAACAATTTCTGGTTTTCTTGCGCATCTTTTCCTTCTAGCTTTTCTCCAAATTCTTCCCAGGACTTCTGTTTTGCTGCTAGCATCTTGTTCTTTTCTTCTGTTCTGAGTGTCACATATTCTCTATATTTCTCCATTTGTCCTGTTGTGTTTTTAGCTCCTAAAAATTGTTTCCATGCCATTTTCTTCTCTCTTATTTTCTCTTTGACTTCCTCTGTCCACCAAGGTGTCCTTTAATAATCGAAGATAACCGTCCAGAAGCAGTAACTATTTTTACAGACTCACTGTCATCACTACAAGCACTGCAACACCCAGGTAAGTGTAGCCGGCCAGACATAAAGGAAGAAATTCTAGCAATTATTACATCACTAGGAAACAGAGGATGCAGGGTGAGGCTAGTTTGGGTTCCAGCACACATAGGTATAGCTGGTAACGAGATGGCAGACTAGTCTGCCAAATATGGAAGAATAAGTAAAAACAATATAAGTGAAGGACTTGGAATATCGGAGATTAAGCACCAAGTGAAGCTAACTATAAACGAGGAATGGAAAACAACATGGAAGGACAGTAGTAAAAGCAGACACGCATTCAAACTTCTAAAAGAACCAACAAGGACATGCCAGGTTAGAGAAGAATTAAGGGTACCATCGAACAAAAAGCTATGGCGTCTCCGTCTCGGTGCAGCGTACTTTGTGATAGGGGAACCACAATGCCAAGAATGTCAGGAAGAAAATGACATAGACCACTACCTGATCCACTGTAAAAGGTATGAACAACAAAGGCTTGAATTAAAAACCTGCTATAGAAATCACAATATAGACATGACAGGGGATACGGTTTTAAGTATAGATGCCCCAGCGGAAGCCCAATCAATACTTAAACGATATATACATAAAACAAAGGAAAACATATAAGGTTAGTAACAATGACAATATTAACAACAATAACAAAAATAATACTTCAGAAAAGACATTCAACCAAATAGAAATTAAGCAACAACAAAAATCTAACAAATCAATAAAAAAAAACAGAAAAATTAACAAACTTATTAACCACACATAGAACAAGGTAAGACAACAAGGCTTAAAAAAAAAAAAAAAAACACCAACTCAAAAAGAACAAATACTAGACCTAATACAAATTAAAACCAAGTGCAAAGGACAATAGTTATCTATATACAATACAAAACTAAAAATAATTGACAAATAATATAAACCAAAACCAACAACTGCAAAAGTCAAGTTAGTTAAATTTAATACAAAATTAGTAAATTAAATGACACTAAATACCCCAATTATAACCAATTTTCAGGTTGAACAGGGTAGACCAAGATGGAACGAGAAGAAGCAATAATGGTCAGCTGTTAAGTGCCCGCTCTCCACCCATCACCTTTTCAAAACAACAACAGGCAAATCACTCTCGTCACCATTATTGAATTTCAAAAACACACAGCAAGGACCGAGTTGTCATCACGCTCCTTTGCCATTCTCAAGTGTATGCAGCCTGCCAGACCCTTAGGGCAGTGTGTTTTCTGAGATTGAGGGTGATAAGTATGTTTTGTGGCTATCGCATTGATAAAGGCATTTCTTTGCTGTGATGTTCCTGCTTTCATAGGGTCATACTGGACGCGTAGATGAAAGGTCAACTCGTTCCGACACAGTGCTGACATCGAGTGAGTGTGTAGGTGTAAAGGACGCGAATGTGTGTATAGTTCTGTTGAGTTGACAAGTCACTCACTCAATCATCAGCAGAAGTCAATAACTGCTGGAACCACTGTAAGATTTCTCAGACATTTAATCGGACGCACACACTGACACATAGCTACAGTCATTAGAACACGTTGGCCCAACAATCATCATATACTTGAAAAATGGGTGACAATATCAGATGTATAGTTATGTGGTACATCAATATAACGGAACGATAGAAGGGAAACACTCAATCTCCTGGTTGTCTATCGTCTCAGGTTCTAACTGACTAATCGCGTCAGTTAAGGTGGATACATACAACATCAACAATAATGGTTCACTGACCGAACCTTCTCCTGACTAAGATTCTTAAGCCGAAAGTTCATCCAATGGTTATGACGACCATGTTAAACCACAGTAATGGGTTTTTATATTATCTAGCTCCCTGTACCATCATCAGGTAGTAAGACATTTTCTGTTCTCCGATGATAGTCTTACAATGGCGGGAATCAAAAATGGCTCCTCCTCCCTGAGCTTCGCTCACTTGGGATGGAGAAGTATGAAGCAGAATTACTTCGATATATAATCATAAATGTCCTCATTGCTTCTATCTATTTCTGCTATCAATAAGCTGGTTACTGGAGTAATCTGGTGCTGCTAAATTACATGTCATCTTCATCTGTGGTCAGCAACCCGAGATGCACGATAATACGTCCCTCGTTTCGGCTTAGCGACATAGTTCAACAAAAAAGGTATGTGTTTTACCTTGGTTTAGAAAACACATACAGGCGAATAACGCACGCCATTCCTAGGCGTTAATAATGGATATAGGAGAATCTCTGGTAATACCATTATACAGAGACACCCTCTCCTTCCTAGAATAGATCACAAATCACTCTTTAAACTTTCTAAATAACCAGCCATAGACACGACGACATGGCAGCCTTTCTCTTCTCTCTCCAGAACGCTGCGCATGCCTAACAACGCCTTTCACCCCCAGAGTTCAGCTCACAAAATAGTCCGACATAGAAATACAAAGATACAAAGATATAAGAGCCAATCACCTTAATTAGTCAAGGAATACATATAAATTCAGGTTATAAACATTTTAAGCAAGACCAATCTGTTTCTGGCCATACCTGACGCAAAAAATGACATAAACAATATGTATACGCCAGATTGACCCACAAGAAAAGATAACCCATGTAATCGAATCTAACATCGACCGATCCGGGTTCTGTCCCTTACTCTCAGAATCATAGATTCTCAATTAAATACCTTTCCTCAGACAAATAGCCATAACTTTACATTTGTATGCCTACGTACCGTAATCTGTGCGTCGCAGACTAATATGTGCGCAACAGACTGTAAGAGTGATAAAATTGAAAATATATAAATAATATTATATTGCCTATGTACATTGAGTTGTGTGTAGATTCGAACAGTAATTTTTCTTGGAGGGAAACGCTAGTGTGTGCCTTAATTCCATTTTAAATCAACCACCGGTTTGTTTGGGGTGGAATTTGGAGATATAAGAGGCCTTATTCTAACAAATGGATAGGGCAATACTGAAAGGAACAAGGAAGGATTGATGGAAATGATGTAAGAAGTTAGATGAATATAAACGTGTACATATATAGTGGACCTATCATATCTTACGGGAGCAGATCATGGACAGTGGATGAACTTTAGTGTTAGTAATAGTGATGTGATTTTTAGGACTAATCTACTTGAACTTTGTCATAGTCTTGATCTGTATAATCTGTCTCACTGATACTTTCTGACTGTCTGTCTGAATTCCCACCTGTGGTACGAACTGTTCTTTGCGCATGTTACTAGCCAAGAACATCATTATGTTTTAGGTCATACCTTACCATACGTAATAGTCAGCAACGCAGAAGACTGGGTGTTACATGTGTATGTGTAATCAACGGTCATACACCTAGAGTACACCACAGATCAGATTCTGGAGACCCATAGGCTTGGGATTTTCCAGAACATTGCTTGCAGCATAAAGACATACGGTGAAGTCCACTCAACACACAATATAAGTGTAATTAAAACCACACACGAATCATTTTACATGTTTGAACACAGTCAATACAGACCATGATGAACTTTTATTAAGTGAGATAGTTACATGTGATAGACAGAATGTTAAGTACAGTGACATCATTACAAATAAGGAACTTTGTTTCAAAAATAACAAGTCAAGTGCAAGTTTAGTCATTGACAGTGATCAGAAGAACTGTTTAGTTCCGATTAATTATATCTAAAGAAGTGGAGTCTTAATTACTCCAAGTTTTAAACTGTAAATGTGTGATTCTTGATATTCATATTGTACAAACTCACCATTTTCATTTATTTTCATCTCATTTTTTTCTGTAAGAGAAAAGATAAATCATTTGTAACATAATAAATAAATTAATTGTATTTGAGCCTTGAGTAAATTTCTTACAGTTGAGTTTGAATTTACTTTAATTTTGTTTATTACCTAGACATACAATACACCACATAACACATATTCTCATAGATTGGTCATTAAGAGGGGACATTCTAGAAGCTGGTACTGCATATTAACATCTGGACCAGCATTCTTTATCGTGTGACTATTGTCTAATACAACGATACACCCTTGCTCATTTCTGAGAAGGGGATGTTACTTGTAAGACCAGTACTCATCTCTGGCAGCTATACTGTGTATCCTCATCTACAATTATCTACTACAATAACCTCTCGCTACAAGTCAATTGGCAACTTTTATGTGTTACTTAGCTGTCAGTGACGGTTCTGCTCCTTCTGACGTTTTGGTAATTGGTAGACTTGATCGCTGATCACGCTCGTCACTGGTCAAGGTTGTATGTCACAGCATGTTCCCAGAAGTGTCACGGAGTGTCTACGAAGTTGGTCCCGTGCCTTAAAGCCCCGTCTGATGATAGTATCTAGCTTCGACTACAGGCCACTTGTACCCTTCATGTTCCAGAGAAAGTACCCTCAACTGGTTATTGTTGTTGACATCATTGCACTCCGGGCAAACCCATAGGTGCTCAGTCTCCATCAGTATACGTCCGAAGAGTGTGAATGCTAACTGTTCCTGTAGCTCACTGGTTATAAACACGACGGATGCATCCTCTCATACGTCCATCTCTGCTAGCTTGACATTTGATGCCAAATTCCAACAATATTAACCTTGATGATTCATCTATTGCAGTGTCATTCTCTAACAGGTGATCATTAATTGTTCTCAGTATCTCTCCCTTATCCATATCCAGTGTCCCCACTATTGGTGCTCTTGATGCTAGTCTGTCAGCTCTTTCATTACCACATACCCCAGCATGACCAGGACAGTATATCCACACCAGCTCTTGTAGACTGGAAGCTTCTATGAATGTTTTCCATTCATGCCGCAACCAACCACTTTGAACCGTCCGAAGCATGGACTAAGAGTTTGACACAATGATGGCCTTTGTTAATGAAGTTTCAGTTATCCACCTTAAGGCTGCAGTAACAGCCTCGACCTCCATTCTCATGCTGGAAGTTGTTATCTTGTAAGCCCCGCTATGTTCGGCGACGATTCTGCCCTGTAGCCAAGCAGAGAAGCCCCAACCGGATTTCTCATCACGGATTACAGACCCATCTGTTTACATAATGGTATCATCATCCCCGGAATGATCATGTATCAGTTGATTAATTTCCAATTCTGCTTTTCAATTCCCCCAATTTCTACACTCTCTGCTAAGACTGATGATGACCTGCTTGTAGTTAATTCAGTTCTCATCTGATAAACTCTACTCTTCCCCCTTGAATATTTTGTCGACTGTGGCCACCTGTTTGATCGTTGTCTCTGCCTGTGCCATCCATGACATTCCTCTCTTTATTCTTACTACCTTAATGTCAGCTATGTTACCATGCAGAGGGTGCCGTTTGTCTGTGGATACTCGCATGTAGGCTTTGCTTGGGCCATTGCATATCTGGATTTAGTCGACAGCACTCCAAGCATATACCTCATTGTCACAATGAGGGTATCTCGCGTACAGCCCAAGATTATACGCATCCCTTCATTCTGAATGCGTTCTACTCGTTCACATTGTGTTACTGACAGCGTGAGTATTCCCAGCCCATACTCAATGACCGAGACGACTAGCTGTTGATAAAGAAGAAATAGTAAACTCTGCTCCAGACGCGCCGCGGCCATTATTTTCAGGGCTGCTAGACCTCTCCTGCATTTCTGTGTGATTAGCTCAACATGGTACGTATACGAGAGCCCGC